>MNPL01028377.1:863-14021 GCA_002081605.1 Tropilaelaps mercedesae
ATATCCTTTGCTTTTTCGCAAACCGCTCCCTATGGATGCAGCTGGGTCAAATTGAGCGCTGGCAGACTCAGGGACGCTCTTCTACTAGTTCTCTACTTCAACACGCTACCATAAACGAAAAGCCGAACACCCACAGCGCTATATAACCTAAGCAGACATCGCACGAACAACTGTTTGAAATCGTGTCGGGAAATGTCATCGAGGAATCCTGAATTCGCATCACTTTCCGCAACCTAACCGGCCTACAAACACGATTCACGCATCTATCAGATACCTCAGCAACTCCCGAGCGATGCCCCGTAAACCGTAAGCCTATATTTTTAATATTGGTGAATTCGCACTGTGCGCGGCTTAACTTTTAGGTTTTTCTTTTAGGTTTCTCCACAGTGAAAATAACCAATTTCCACCTTTAAGAGAGAAGACATTTGTTTCTGACTCACGCCATTCAATCGGGTAAACTGTTCTGCCGGTTATTATTATCGCTACAAACGAGCTAATCCTTTCCAACCTCGACTCACAAGTTCCTTTACACATTGAGGACACCGATAGAGATTTTAATTATACGGTCGACATGACTCAATGCGACATATTACAAATGCGAGGGACAGCGAAAACCAATAGAGCAAAAGAGTTTGTCGCGCCACTTCTGTCCAGTATGTCGCGGCATCCATCTTGCTGAAGTTGTTTCCTTACCGCTGATGACGTGGCTGATGCTATAGAGGAATCAGCCCTAGTTTCACGAACACTCTTCTGAGACTCCGCCCTACATGGTTAAGCGTGCGGATATGTTTGCCTTTTAAAGGGTCAGCATTCCGATTTCCAATTTGAAGTACCAAAACCCTGCCTTTGGTGACACTTTCCATGAGAACAAATGGTTCTCCTCGCACTATCTCGCTGACATGTTATCTTTTTCCAAACGGGTCCCCCTGCCGAACACCGAGAAGGTCAAACCGTACTGTACTTTTCTATGACACCACTAATTACGAAAGATATAAATATTTATGTACGGTAAATCGACCATAATCCACCGCCTCTCCAGGATGTGTAAATTCACTCCTTTCGACAACATGAACAAACATAGAAGAATCAATGTCTGCCAATCTACTAAAATGCGCTCTATTGTCGTAAATATTATCTGAGAAATACAAAAAGAATGTCGCCCGATTATCATCGTCTGATACTTTTACCTGCAATTTAATTATCTCCCCCTTCTTCGCCCCTCTCTCTCTGTCCGTCTCTTTCTCAGTGCATTCACGAATCTTTTTTTAATCAACAGAGCGAACGAATACTAACGAGCGTTGTTCCGTCCATGAAACTGCGTGCTGCATCTGATAATTGATCAGTTTATCTTATCACAATTCAGTGCACTCGAAACCCCCTAGGCACATATCGGCTATATGACAGTACGCTCTTATAGACGTAAACTATCAACAAGCGTTAATGTAACCCCTAAGCGCTGTTGCGTAACGCGCATTCTGCAAGGCCTCATCGGCAAATGTCGTTGAGCGAAGTTGCTCGAATGCTGGTAGCGTCACAACCCGCAGCTTAATTTCGTTTCCTGATTTGCCCAAAGTGAGCATTTGGCATGAGCTGAGCATATGTCAGTACAGCAGTTACAGCCGTACCCAGACAATGCGAGTAGCATTTCAGAGCTTACAGCGTAGGGCGCTTGACGAGTTTAGATAAAGCAGTCTTTTGATGCGTTATGTAAGCTTTAGATGACAATCTCGTCGTTGTCGATCGACTTAATAAGCCTGAAGCCACCGCGAAGCGAACAAAATATGATAGTGACGTCGAATCGGCAACTAGTGTTACGTACGATATACTTTGATCAAATGGATTTCTACGCATATATAAAATTGCCTATTACCTGAGTACCTGCTTTTTGACGAAATGGTGCAGCAATACACGAGTGGTCTTGTAAATAAGTATTAATAAAAGTCATTTCTCATTTTCTCATTGTATTGACCACGTAATCGCCCTAGCTACATTTATTGTCCGCGAATGACCATGAAGCCTCCACCTTCTGTGCGCGGATGAAGGCCAGCCCTAAAACTGCGTCACAAAACTGTGTAGTTTTATCACTCATGGACGCACACCTCCCCCACAGTGAATTATATCATTTCTACGTTCCCGGAAAATGCCCTTTAGTAAAGGTCAAAGCTGCCGCTGAAATACAAATAAGCCAATTTTGTTTGCTGCACCGAATATCTCGAGCCTTTCTTTAGCGCCTTTTTCAAGTATGCCATCATAATGTTTACCCACACCTGTGCAGCCCACGAGTCCAGGGCAATTCCATGCGTTCGCGTTACTCTCACGCAGAATACCGCTGCTCTAAAGTTATTTCCACTGAAGCACCGACACCGTTTTACGCAGTACTTATGTTAGTGGTCTTATGTTAGATGGTTGCGACAGCTGCACCCGCTGGTTGCTGTGTCCGCTGAGCGGACAGGCCCAGGAAGCTATCTATCACTCAGCCACCAGGTATTCAAATTTGGGAAAAACTAATTTTGACAATGTACTTCATCCAAATGTGCATTCAACGCTTTATGAACCACCACACGTGTAACGTGGTTACTTATTTGACCGAGTTTCCATGCTGACTGGCCCGTATTCAATAAACGATTGACCAGCCTAGTAGGAGGTTCGGTAGGCAAGACCTACCGCTCCGAGAGGCGAATGTAACTCCATGCGACGCCAAATAGCTTGTGTCAATTCTTCATTTCATGGTCAGTTGTAGGTCTTATAGTTCACAATCACACACATCAAACGGTCCAATTTAGCGTGGAATTGTTTCTTATTGAAGCACTGGTTGCAAGAAACCCAGCCGTTCCCAACGCCAGTAGATCGCCTGTGGAAGTAAACTGTCAGGGGCAGCCTCTGAGTTCAGCAGTACAGCGCTGGTGAGAGAATGCACCGGTTCGAGATTTCGCGCCCATATGCTGACCTCCAACGATGAGAACATATTTGCGGAATTCGCGTGTAAGACATCGAACTTTAAAAGCAAAGAGACCTGGCATTACTGGAGAGATAGAACCGGGTTTACCACCAATGGGTCCAGAAGCGCCAGCCTCCATAGTTGTTCTGAAAACTAGTTTCAGATCCGTTAACTGAACTGCACAATGTTTGATAGATTAGTCTGCTGAACACAATTTTCTAATATATTGCGAAACTTTAGTCTGCTTGACGTTACCAATGTATTAACAAACCAATTAATTATTTCGAATAATATTATCATTATTAGAATCTGCGCTCTACTGGTAAAACTTCCAATTACCGTTGAAAATTCTTATTCAAATTGTTTCCTCGTGCAGTGGAAGAATTAATATCGTCACGCTAATCTACGAGAGCGTCGAACGAAACATAGCAGCGAAAATCATCAGAGCTAGTTAAGCCCCTGTGCATATGCAGAGTGATAGTCTGCATGTAGCAATAAAGCAGTTCCCGCGTTCTTTAACAAATCGAGTCACGCTCCCCTTAGTTCCAATCAGTGACAATCCTGGAATTGTAGTTACACTCTTAGGGCGTGGGTGCGTATGGAGAGCTGGACACACCAAAAAAGCACCGATTGCCCTCGAGGCCATGGGACGTGGTCGGCCACTCTGAGTGCGGTCACCAGTTGCCCTTCAGCAAAGACAGCTGTGCTCCCCAATCGCAAAGCCTGAGTAACGAGACCGGCAGGTTCATGGCCCGTTGTTTGAAAACCAGCTGAGTACAGTATCATGGTGGCTACCGAGATAGGGCAACCACTCAGCGAGGTGGCTTGTGCCGGTCACTGAGCTCAGCCTGAAACGCCGATATTTAACTAGGCACTTTTCCAGGTTTGAGGGAATTGCTGGACCGAAGTGGATAGTAGAATACAGGATCAGGCCAATATAGAATGAGCTAGACGAAAAAAAACCATTCCAGGGATATCACTTACCATTAGCGAATACATAACCAGCGTAGGGACAGCATTGATGAATTTATAGACCGTACGATAAACAGGAAGCTGTAGTGCCTGCTTGGAAGACTGCGTAGAGAATTTGCATTTATTTGAGGAGAACAAGACGTCCGATAGATGTCTTATGTTACCATATACAGGTGTACCTGTCATGCAATTCGGATGGGAAAACGCAATTACAAACCATGTTTAACCAGAGGTAATTTTTCCAACGAAACGTTGTGAAATTAAAGGTCTCGTTTGACACGCACAGAATAGGCATAATTCAAATAAACCCCCTATAACGGAGATTCGTGTTCGAAAACGAGCAGCTGAGAATTCAAAAACACGAGCAACAATAATACAATGTTATCGCAAATTTTCAATCAGTGCTAAACGTACAACATTTCCCTACAAGCGGACGATCACACGAGCACCACGGTAATACTCGTCGAAGCATACGAGCGTTCATACTTTGTTTATAGGAGTTCGCGGATTCAAGCGACGTCGCTATGAAAAGGTTCTGCCATAATATAGCTGTGTTTTCAAGTTTTACCTGTTGTATTTTTCATGCCTTAGCTAGGCTAAAACTAAGCCTTAAGTATATTGAAAATTTGACAAACATGGCTAAATACTCCTTTGTAGGTAAAGTGGGTGACTATAGCAAAAACCAAAATGTATGTTGACAAAACAAAGATTAGACACGCATTCAAGCCTGACGCACATTTTGCACATTGTACAAGTTTGTAATATTTCCTTCAACGCAATTTATATATATATATATACCTCAAATTCGCTGTGTAGCTATCTCTATTTGAAACGCTTGTGAGTATCCTATTTATATTAAACAAGGTTTTTGAGCAAGTGTACGTCTGGTGAGTTTACTCTATCGTCCTTAGGTTCGTACAGGGAAGGCTTGTCTGTACAAGTGTTTCTCAAGATAAACCAAGATGGAGAAGCAAAAACCTGTGAATTTGTACAAAACAACTTTTCCATGAATTGGACGGTCTAGTTGAAAGAAAGAATTGATGTGGTAGTTATTTCAAGAGAATGTGTATAAAATAACTTGCATAAATATAAAAACCAGTAGTGGTAATCGTAGTTGGCTTCGACTTGATACTCTATTCGTTCGTTTTTCCCGTTTTACCTTAGGACACGTTTACGTTCCGTTGAAAAACACGCAAGAGACGCTGCAAGCCAAATCACTTGCAACAAATGACAAAGCCTGATGGCCAAACATAATAAAGACTGTTCACGATTTTAAAATAGCTATGCAAAAGTAGTACAAATATTTTAGAAAAAACCATCAGATGCCGACAAATGTCTTCAATGTCAGTTCAAACATTTATCTATTTCAGTATTTATCCCCGTTTCACTGCTAGATAATAGTGACATCTGTTGAGAGGACATGCATTTCCATATGAGTAACAAAATTAGGGCAGCTGTTCTCATGAATAGTCAAAAACACCAAAGCGGCCATTGCTAATCTTTCGTAGGTTATAAATCTCCTGGCCTATAATCTAGAAAAAGAGGATCTTTGAGTCATGTGTAGGGTGTAAAGCCTCTACAATTGTAACTCCGCAAGTGACTCTATGTGTGTTCCGCAATAGACATGCAGTTTTCTCATCGCCTGAGGGTTAGAAATGAACGGTCAGGAAAAACCTGACAACAAATTTTTTTGCCTGTTTTAGTCGTGTTCATCTCTCGTACGCTTAATCATTTATAGTTTCAACTTTCCCATACCGTATCTATTTCTTTCCCTCTTAGCCATACAATTTCGTGTCTTTCTTCCCTGTACGCGATGACTTTTCGTTCAGCAAAATACAGGCAAGCAAGACGCTGTTTTAATTCCGTATTCCTGTGACCGTGAGTCAGTTCGGTGCTACGAATCGCATCCTAGTTTCGGGCACTCTGCTTTCATTGACTCAGAGCTTCCCGGCGTAAAGGGACACCTTCTCAGCCCGGTCGGCGGAATCGGGCGATGCATTGTTCCAAGAATTATCTCATCAAATTTACCGCATCGTAGTTGCCCGTCGATGTCCTACTCTTTGAGCTAGCCCTTTGCCTTACGCAATCTTCCGACTCCGCCATTATCCCTATTTTACTCCTCATTCCGCTCTCGGATTCTGCTCACCATATCCTTCTCACAGCATATTATCGCTAAGGACAGTAGGCACATATCTAATTCACCCACGATAATCGTGGACACCTGTACGTGAAACGGACACACTTTCTTACACAAGTCTCGACGTATCATTATTACGGGACACAATGCATAAATAGTTTGACTGTCGGTTTTGCCTCATAATTGGTATGTTTGAACGTCAAAAATATTTTTTAAAGGTGACCATCAGCCAACATTTAACGTCCACGGTAGCAGTTTTTGCATTACTTCGTAAGACGTAAGAAGTCGAAGAAGAAGATGTTCGGACGTCAATGCGCCATCAACCGTCCAACACGGCTAATCATGGTGAGTTTTCGTTTTGGCTTTCTTTTCAACCCATTGACCCGAGGGTAGGCGCGATCATTTGGTAAAGTTTAAATTCATTTCCTTGTTCAGTTGGCAGACGTCAACCATTACCGAATTTTCAAATTTAGCTTCGTGTAAGTACTGTACCATGGACTCACGTAATTATGATCATACTTGTGAAATGAAAAGCCAAGCGGATAAGATACAAAAGAAACGTGTTGTTGTTTCCTGATCTCTATTGTTTATGCACCTTCATTATATTCGTGCATAACATTCAACTAATTTAACATGAAACTGTAATAAAGTGCATACAAGCCTATACCTTATAGTATACAAAAACAAACTATCTACACCCAATAGAGCAGACTAGAAAACAATTTGAAAATGGTTGCGGATAAAAACCGCAACAATAACTGCGAATAAACATTTTATGTATTTTTTACGCATCACACTTTCCGTATTAAAGCCACTATACCACGATTGCAATACTCTTGCAACACGCCGTGTATATCATTGGCTCTACCTTCCGACGCTGTTTTCACGGCTGGAATCGTCTGCCACTTTTCAAGTTATTACTCATAATATAAAAGGACTGGATGACCAGATTGCTGCTTTTTGAAATACAACAGTACATTCCTATATTGGCGGTTTGATGTAACGTTATTATTGCTGAGTTTTTTTGCCGCACTGCTCTTATTGTAACGGCAGGCCGCCTCGCCAACAATTCTAGATCACATGCATTCAATCGCTTCAACGGGGTTTTTGAACTAAAGCCCGTCACATTTCACGGCGGTCCATAAATTTAACAGCAACAAGGCTTTTATAAAGACTTATAGTTTCACAAGTTTATATTTATCAAGTTTTTTGCCTGTATTTTACAGGCTGTAAAAAACTTATGTTTTTCTTCTAAACAATGGGAGGCATGTTATTTGGAATTAAACAACATTTGTCCGGCAATCAATCAGTTTTTCTCAAATGCTCATTTTTTAAATAGCTAAATGTGGGCAAGGTCTTTAGTTGGGATTAAAGTAGTTAAATCGGGGCCACTAATTGATTAGATAGGCATCCTGAAGTGAAATTTTTTTAGAAATTTGGCCTTATTTACGTCATCTATAGTAACCTGCACTGTTAATGTTAGAACGATTAGATTATTTTAATATTTGCAGTGGTATGTAGGTCTTACGTAGATTAGCTGCAATTTGTAGACTAGGGTTAATAATCGATAAAGTTTTTTCACATCTTCGCTAAATCCTATGTTAGTGACTATCTCAGTTTAATTTAAGATAAATTGTCTCATAAAAGCACGTACAACTATTAATATTAAAAATAATGGGTTAGAACAAGTAGTTCGTAAATGATAAATGGGTCAAATGTTAAACGTAAGTCTACTATTAATGAACATGATATTGCTAACTTTACATTCATTATGCTTAGGCGAAATATACGTCAGTACACCTATACCGCTTATGAAGTCGCTAGTCGTAGAGCCTCAGTCACGCGCAAAAACGTCATGTTTGACATTGTAATTCATACTCTTGTCCATAACTTCTTCACTCAATGATGTTTCAGTAATGAAAACTATATCACCATTGTGTATAGATGTACACGTGTATAATGTGCCAATGACATCAGGCTTGACAATAAAACGTGCACTTGAATATAATATTGTAAAAACGGTCCTATTTGAACAGAAGGAAATAGCTCTGAGATTTGGCTAGGATTTTGCGATTCACAGTGCTACAATCGGTTTCGAATGCCAAAGGCATTAGGGCAGAACGCGGAGTAACTGCAGATAATTTGCCCAAGCAAATTATTTGCGAGTTACTTCTTAAGTCGATTTCAGATATTTGCTAAGCAAGCCCTGGCTACGAACGACCAGCACCACAAACACAAGATACGAGCTAATTTGTGGCCCGCGTTTACACTTAGATTTATAAGGACGGAGTGACATACAATAGCAACTGCCGGAAAACTGCAGCAACAGCAACTCCGCTAGTCGTCACAGCCTCAAAATCGAGCACAAATCTAATACAGCGATAAATTCGATTTAGAAAGAGTATTCGATTTTCCCTAGAGGAAGAGCATTGGTTCGTAGAGCCATACGCTGTCAGCGACCAACCCTTTATCTTCCTGGCACCCAATTGCAGCTCGGCTATTTCGTCTTCTCTGTTGGTCGAACGCAAAAAATTGTGCATCGACAATGGGAGATCCTTGTACCCACGCTACTCCATAGGGCCTGCAGCTTCTCATCATATTGCTAGTAGGATCGGTACAATTCACTTCTCTCGTTTTCGCCTTTTCGGGAACACGCGCTCTTTTTGGGAATAGAAAAGCGACCAAATAGACGAGAGAATTTATTTCAGGTAGTCCTCTGCGTATGTGAAGCATGCTGATTAGTACTTATATAGGTTTCGTTAGATCCCACAGCGACGCCGAGGTCACGCCCGTCTTTGTAGGCCTGATGCGCTCAGAAAGTATAAAAAATTTAGGAGGGTTGTGGTTTTGGAAATTTTAGTTAACTCACACTCCAGCAAATTATCGCCATGTGTACTGTCGATTTTCCGGTGGACTCGATGGCTGTGTGTGCACGATATTGGCCGGCCAGTCCGTAAAACGACGAGTACGATACGCGGAAAAATAATGGTTGTTTTGCAAAATCGCCACTGTATCAACGCATAACCTTATCTTTCGGATATTAATTCGCAACCACTTCATGCATAAGTCGTAGCACATGTTGCTATAACCACTGGTAGACCTGTTGTTTTATTAACAGCGTCTTGACGTAGCAGCTGAATACTGAAATACTGTCCATAGTCAATTGTTCACATCTCACGTAATCTCTCAGGACCTTCGTCTGCTATGCTAATGCGCGGCATTTTGTATTAGGACATTTGCAAAAGACGTTTGTATTTGCTGCTTCATTTAGGCCCTGTTGTTGCTTACGCTATTCTTAGCAGACCTGAGGAGACTGGTGTCAAAGTTAAGCGCTATTTTTACCTCTAAAGTGCATCTACTGAAGCAATTTCAACTATTGAGGCTTTTACCAGTTTCAGTTGCAACTGTAAAAATTCCACTTGATTACTATACTACCTTCGCTCATATGCAAAGCGCTCGTGCGGTAATATTTGCAAGGTAAAAATCATATGCGTTTTACAAAACATACTTCCATATCGGAATAAAATTAGAAATAGCTGTTTAAATTCGACGTGTGCTTTGGGCAAACAGCGTATGTTTTCATAACTAATGAATGCTAAGACACTGAGATGTTTTACGGCTTGCCGCTCCTTCCATCATCCTAGCGTGGATGAAGTCTAACAACAGGCTGTATTCGAATTAAACATTCGATTGCGACAATCCCGGCCTGTGTTGAGGTCCCGCACCAGGACCAAGATTTGCGATGGATTTGTGCAATCTGAGATGAAACCTTACGTACGTCGATAGGAATTACAAAGATTGCTCAGCTCACGTATGGAAGGTCTTTTGTTTTTTAGTCGAATCGAACGATCTAAGAAGACAAGAATTAATAACGGCATAGGAACACAGCGCTCAGAGGATTTCATCAAAGACTACTGTTCGTTTGAATGAATAGAAACGGCCTTTAGTGTTAATCGCGTATCTACCAGTTTTAATTTAAACGTAATGAATCTCAAAATTATTTTACATAAACGATCAGAATTCGAGCTGTTCGTCAATGCATTCCCAACTACTAAGGAGGTAAGGAGGTAAAATTAACTGAAAACTGTTGACAATTCAGGTCCTAATTGAAAAACGGAAAGATGATAGGTAGTTCGTCTATTAAATCAATAGATAGATCCTCTCAACTGTGAGTTGTATATGAAACTGTAGCACAGCACTGGCATAAATTCCCACATAGTTCGATAAGGCAAAAACTAATACTGCTCGAGAGCCACGCTAAAAAGGCCTTGCGATGCTGCAGAACTATTTAACACAGCACAGCATTTCTCTTTATAGTCATGGAGCGTCAAGCAACGCTTAGGAGTCGTATGTCAGCGAATACGGAAGAGATGTTACATTGCGTGGCAGCCTCATGAAGCTCAGAGCGTATGCGATAAGATGCCTTTTATGGTCACATTGACCGGTCACAGAACCACTCATGCCAATAGTAGTGATTTAGGTTTCATGGATGTCGACATATCCGGCCACGTAAAGTGTGGATAACATCGCTAAGACAGAACGCACGGAAAAGGTGAACGGAAACTGGCTGCCGTATAACCGGGTGCATTTCTATTCATTAAGTGCAGTAATAGCGTAGAGATGAGAAATGGGTGTGGATTCGTTATACATTTGGTGTACGATAAAGCGTGTGCCGGCGACTCTGTGGTATGCGTGTTCCTCCGTCTTGTCGCATTCAAGTAACCGAACACCGAGCTTCGAAACTGCAGAAATCTATAAGCACATCGACGACGAAAACGACAAAAAAAAGCGACGAAAGCGGCGAAAAAAGCCTTCCTGTGACGTGCGAAAAATAAACTAACAATGACTCGAATCGTTACGAGCGATGGATCTGCGTCTCTCTACTTCTGCGACAACACTTTCATTCGTTGCGAGCTTTTAACGAAAACGCTTTTACCATCACAGAAGTCCACCAACAACGTTCCATGTATTTATGCAATGAACAAATCTTTATTAGTATATGATTAGGTCTGTGGAATAGCCACTAACGCCTTGAGAGGTATTTACGTAGTATAGTAATCCTTCGTTTTCAATGTCTTATGAACGCCGGTCTAGTTTTATAACACACTGGCTTATGGCGTAGCTTACGGACAAAGGTCTACGTTCAACTACGATTCTATTCTCTCCCCACCATCGCCTTCGTTACACCCTTTTCAACAAAAACATGCACGCCCCACGTTTACCTTCCACAAGAGGCTTGTAAGGTCGGCATAGTTCGCAATTCTATTTACAGAGCTAATTTTTGCCTATATCAGGTCGCATGTGCGTCAAAAATCGCGCTGCGCCGTCACTCGCCGGCGCCAGGCCCTCGCAACAGAAACACGCTCGTGTTTGAAAGGACCAGCGCAAAACGCGACAGCGGCCATACTTGTTGAGAATTCACAGCCATCCAGGGAGGCAAGCGAGGTCAAAAGAACTGCGCAAAACGATCGGGGGTCAAGGCGCATTACAGCCCTTGCTTAGGGAGGACGCACTCGATGACGGTCGCGGGGTCTTAGATCCTTTCCCCCTCGCGAATATAAAATGTCTTCACTGCACGCCTCTCGTGCCGTCACTGTTTGCTCGCCCAAGAAATGTGTCTCAACTTACGCTCAACGTATTCCACTGCTGTCACCGCAGAGAGGACAACTTGCGTCGTCGAGGGAGCCACAAATGGATGCACGTGACTACACCTCGTTTCACTTCAGTACTAGGACGTTACAAAGGGCCCATTGCCTTAGTAGACGGATAAACCATTGCTGTCAAATATGTACACGGTAATGTACACCCGGACACATAAGAATATATATATACATAATCATCTACTGTTTTCGTTGGGTAGAGAGAAACAAAATCTGGAGGGAGAAAGCGATTGAAAATATCAAAACTATTTATACTTCGAAATGTCATGGGTTTTGGCGGATGCATAAATATTGCATACATGAAGGTTAGTATGCTGCATGTTTTGAGCCTCTGTGTATAAAATCTATTCCGTAGTGGTTCAACGCAAAACTAACTATAAAACGTTTTACACACTGGCACCTAACACACTGGCACTCTATCTACCATAATACATTAGCAAGATTGTGTATACTGAAGGGCTTATTATTGTGGTCCATTAACCTTCACTAATTATGTACACTCTATTAAAATATAAGCTGACCGAGACCACTAGAACATAAGGTCCTGTTTTTAACCAATAACGTGACGCTCAATATTTAACATTGAATTGAAATCTGTTGCTATGGAAATGCTCGCACCCGCCGCGTATTTCTTTTCCGGAGCTCGTCATCAGCGCTCAGTGACAAATCAGTTGCTTTAGCTTGTAGGAATATTCCGGCAGCATTTGATTCAAAGGATCGCTGTTCGCTTCTATAGCAGCATTTGTATCCATTCGTCTTGATTTGCGATTTTACATAGTGGAGTTGGCTCGGAGACTGATGTTGAATGTCCTTAGAGGCAATTCTCGTTTTACGATATGAGTGTCATCCGTTTACGTTGAATATGAAAATCGTGTAGACAATTGTTAACTCAATCAGAATCTAAATGTAGTCTTATACTGTATACGAATACAATGAACCGTTTTGCTGTTCCCAATGGAAAGCATCTTTGATCTTGGTCCTTGGTAGACAAACGTTTACGACTATTCTGTCTGTAACAACTTCAACTTGACGAAAAAGACGTTAAACAATTTATACCTTCACTACAAACTATGAATAGGCTTAGTGCATGAAACCATTCTGCCGTGTATATAGTTTACGCATGAAAAAATCATCTGAGTGACAATCGTGTAGAGCTTTCGTTGAGCGAAGTTGTCTCAGCATCAGCTGTCTTTGAAAGGTAGCATTGTATAGAACCTCAATAGCTACAATACACCGTCGATAGCCCAAGGCCAGTGAAGTTTCTCGTTGTGCCCTCAGCAGTCAATCTGCCAGAGTCGAGACCGGTGGTCCTCATAAGCCACTGATTACTTTTCAATGAGGTGGTAGCGTTTGGAATTTGGCCAAGCAATGCCTAGAAGATGGGCAGCTTTCCTCAAAACCAACGACCCCCAGTCGGCATGGATGAGGGCGAATATTCCATTTTTTTGTAA
>MNPL01028398.1:19268-43870 GCA_002081605.1 Tropilaelaps mercedesae
GACATTAAGCAATATGACGATAATAATAATAACAACAATGATTATACGGGGATTGTTTACCCTCGATCGCTGATGGCATCTTTTTCTTATAGAGCTGCGGCAAAGCACCTTCATGAAAACTCTTCTTGTCGATATCAGTTTCTAGTTTCATTTATAAATGTATATTGGTCTTTGTCTTGTGAAGTTCTACCTTCAACGGTCATACGCAACCGGCAAAAAATTTCAACACGATCTGCAAGCGAAAGATCCTACCACCATTGTGTTTCCTTTAGGTTGGCTGAAAACAGTAAACCAAAACCTTGATTTGGACATGTATATCGTGTTCCCACCGATCCAACACGTATTCTCCGTATGAGCTCCAATTTCCTATCGAATTACCTATTAAGCGGTAAAGAAGGAATGAAGGTGAATTGCGCTACATCAGACCTATCAGCCTGCTCTTTGCAGTTTTCTCTGTATTTTTCAAGGCGCGCGAAACGTCGACTCGCAACGAATTGCTTTTATTCAAACATCCGATTTCTACTAATGTTTTGTTTGCCAATGTGCTTATTTATTTGTCCTAAAGCTGATCTGCGTACGAGTTGAAAAAGGAAGCTGAAATGTTTTTTTACCCAGGCAGAAGTGAAACACGACTTGCACATGTAATCACGGTATACGCGCACTTAGTATAGGCATGACTATTAAGGATCGTCGTTGGTGATCGCCATTTGTGTGAACATTAGTTTCGTTATTTGCACTTATATAGGCTTGAAAGAAACAACTCAACCTTCCAAACAACATATCCTATTGCGACGAACATTCACGCTGTATGGAAAAAAGGAACGATCAAGGCTTAAGCGAAATCCTTTGGTTTCTGAGCTGTAACGCATCTGCGTGCTCGGCCGTCAGAGCTCGACAGGTATCTAGCGACTTCGATCGCAGGGAAGTAACGGTTCCGGATAGCGTTGAGAGGATAGTAAAAATGCTCCAGATATGCAACATGAGCTGCGTTTCTGGCATAATGATGACTAAAAATACTAATATCTAGTTTCACGTCGTTTCGTATACATGCAGATGCCGCCCTGTAACACATCGTATATAGAGGAAAGTGCTCTTGTCTAGCATTGGTAAAACACAATACTTGTTTCACGCGTACACAGACATTTTAAGTCGCTAAAAAATAGTCTCCAATAATCCCTTGTTCATAGAGTAGGCAAAGTGGGCATGAATTTTCAACAGAAATAGGGAATTGAAAGACTTCACAGCCAAATTATTTTCGCATATGTAGCACTTTCGTATGACGAAGGCTACCTTGTTACGCATTTATATATCCATAGAAAATTAACCACTAACTGAACGTGTGCTTGTTATGCAGCCGAAGCCTTAGTACAAGTTTTGAAGTACGCGGCCAAAAAATATTCTGGTAGTATTCTTTATTGCGCCTTTAATTCTTCTTTTAGGTTTTGTTGGGTGAGCACTGCAGGCCCTTCACTTTAGTGACAGCTGCGGTTTATTGAGAAACGGCGGCCGAATTTTTGTCGATGGTCTTGTACTGTGCAATATCGCTATTTCCGCAACAAGTATTATCTGTGGAGACATCCTGTTGTGGCTTGGACGAACCAAAAAGCTTGACCATTCAGGAAATATGTCTATGCGACCACGAGCCAGAGATTCCAAGGCCGATTGCGTCAAAGAGTCATGCTGCGTGTATAGCCCCCGTGACGTCGAGTTAGATTTGCCCCCAAAAGAACTCGCAGAATATTTTATCCGCAAGTTTATGTCCATAACGGCTTCATTTGGTTTCCGTTGTTCGTATGTGATCCTTTATGTGGATCTAGAGTTCAGCGTACAGCTCTGGATATATATATATATATTCCACGCACTCGAGAGGGCGGTACAGATATTATAGAGGCACTCTGATGCTTTTAGGTTGACCACGTAGAAATTTCGGGAGAGCATTGTCGAACAGACTTTCAGAAATGCTGATGTTACAAATGATGAAGTCTGATCATATATGTTTTTATCGTCGATAGGTTAATGGCGGCATCTATTGCGATGCTTTATAAACAGAAAGGAATGCTTTGGGTGAAGGGTGGTCATTTACTTTATCTTTTGGTATTACAACCGTTTTCTTCGCAGGCTGCAACCTCGATTTCATCAAAAGAAGGGAAGACTAAAGCAGAGCTAGAATCGAACTCGAATTTTATTCTGACTTTTCACGCTTGACTTCGTAAAAGGCGGTACGCAGCTTTAAAATTCGCTAAGTCCTGAAAAAAAGCGTAATTGAACAATTGCATTATATTAGCTTGCAAATAGTGACACCGTTGCGCTGACTAGTTAACGTCTATACTAAAGCGACAATGAACGTGTTTTAGTGTATATGTGTACATAGCGTCGTTAGCCTTACTGAGCGTACTTGTTGCATTTGTTGGCGCTGTAGACGGGCTGGTTTTAAAATTGTTATAGCCCAGTCATACATTTCGTTTATATAAGCAGTTCATTTCATGTTGATGCTTTTTAGCTTGAAGAAAGACATTATGTGTCTGACTAAATTGTCAGTTCGTGGCTACGCGTCAATATCAACACATTAAGCACTCAATCAAGCACGACAAAAACATTTGGGTCATACGTGGGCTAACAACGCACACGAAAACCGCTAACGGTTTTTATAATAAAGCAATTAAATTTGAGCGCTAGTAGAGTCCCTACATGGCAAAGTCCCAGAAATGCGAGAAGAGATTGTTTGTATGAATGTTACAACACCGTTTCTGGCACAGTTTCTTTCCCACATATTCTGTTGTGTGCAAATGGTCAATTTCTATGTATAGGTGTTTCAAATGCATAACTTTCTCCTTTATAATATTTTCACGTTTTTTTGCTATTTTTTGTCCATTATACGACAACCAATTGTCGCGTTTGCTTTACCCGTTATGGTTTTCTTGTATAGCTAATGCTAGTCTTCTCAGTCTTCATATCTGTCAGTGGTTTGTCCCATAGTGTATACACGATAACATAGAAGGATAATCTTCCACTTGCTGGGTTAACGTTTGAAAGGTACAAAAGTAGATGCTACTGTTGTCAACCATTGATACGATTAATTAACCATCTGTTAGTACTGGTGCCACGTAGCCCATAATTTGGTGCCATACAGGCAAGCAATCGAGTGTTTCATAAAAAAATAATGTAATTGCTAACACTGTTGGTATCTGTATTGCTTTCAGGTAAGTGTGGATATCCGTTCGAGTATGGACACCTTTCAATGCTTGAGTCTTTAACGATTTGTTTCAACAAGCGCCTCCCTTAAAACATGATACTAGCTATATCTGAACCAGTCAAAGCCTTTTAGGCTAGGATCTACCAAACTGATAGAAACTAAATGTTCTACATAGCTAAGTCCATAAACTTTTATCATTGTATGCTCAAGCTATGATATGAACAAAGGAGTGCTACGAACCCAATAAGCGAACTAGTCTTCCGGCAACTGATTCAACTTCATATCGTGGCAGTAGCTACCACACTGTGCATGGCTCGAAGGTTCATCTCTCAACATATATATATCGGATGAAAGGTTCACAAATGGTGATTCTAAGACATCTTAACCGTTGAAGAGATGTGCTTTTGTTTGCTTAAATAGACCGAAATGGCTCCGATTTATGTGTCATCCCTGTGTCGTTGACTTAATCATCACTCACATAGCTTGCTGCGTTCGTATACTAGGCCATTTGTGTTGTATGTTTCGACCGTAGGTGGCCGTCAAATTAGCATCGCACACTTGGGAAAAGTTACGACTAGATGGCCTTTGCTCAGGCGCATGCTAGGTCATATTTCGTTGCGAAAAATATTGTAGTGCTAATTACTTCTGTGCATACTTAGCCGCGAGGCCATTTGTTCTGGCGTCTCGATCTTCTTAGACACCTTGTGTCGCTTGTTCCGCAGTCGGCCTGCAGGCGACAGGAGAACAAGGTAAATCGACTGTTCACTTGGGAGGCAAACCACGAAGATATCGGTCGCAAAGTCTGAGCATAGGACACGAGTCTGCGCTGTGCTGTCGATGCGTGCCAAGTATAATTACGAAAAATGCTTGCAGCATTACGCTTTATAGGTAAATCCACCTCCGTTTTAATCCACACTTGGGTACCAATCGAAGAGCTCGATATGTAAAAGCACTAGAGGTTTGACATCTACAGATATTATTTACAAAAGTACGTATACCCTTCGCTTGTCTAAAACGCACAGAGTTCTTGGATGCACGAGTTATCTCTCCAATTGTCGGATACAGCTTCAGATTAAGCAGTGCAATACAATTAGGAATGATGCATACTATTGACTGTATTATATATATAAACAATGGCGTAACTCACGCTTCAGCATTAAACCGAGGGGCTCTTAGCTGTAAGAAACTTTTTAAGTTGCTTTTATCGCCGCGAGCTTACGCCAGGCTAGTGGCTATGTGTTCACTTCTTTTGCCTATGTTAAAACAAGGTTTAAGCTAACCAGCCTATATGAAAGCAGTCCCCATCTTCAACAAAGAATGTGCCGGCTGTTGGTAATTCACGATCACGGTTCATGAATCCAGGAGGGAAGACCAGATGAACGGTGCGCCTTTTCAGCCGGTAGAATATAAAGCCAATATTCTTTATACGCAGATATTGAATCAATCTATCAGAAAGCTTCGCGAAGTAGAGGGTAGCCTAACAGATCTATGCAATACGTGAACGTCGTGCCCGGTATTCCCTGAACAGGATTACGCATGTTTTGCCTCTATTGATATAGACTTTGTTTTGCCAGGCGAGTTTCGATACGCTCCTAGCAAACTTTCTCAGTCTTTCGTTCAATACCGTTATCTTATCCAATAAATGCTAAATCGCGAATATTGACGACGTGAAGTTACAGTATATAACCAGCACACGTTGTGGCCACAGCTTTGAAGGAGCGTAAAATTGAACTCAGGGGAAAATTGCGACCGGTCGATTAATACATTCACCAAATATGAGAATAAATTAACTTAATTCAATGCTCAAAACATGTAGAGCAGCTCATATGTGTATGTCGACTCGACCGAAGAGATAAATTCGTTCTGAATTACACTATGGCTTCCTGGATCGAATAAAGTGTGTGCAACGTTTTGTACGTTTGTCTAGCTTCGTTTGAAGCAAGATGTGGCCATTTTCCCGGGAGTTGTCAACGCAAACCGTCGTGTAGTTCTGCGACACGAAACAAAATGGAGGGATGGGCGGTCGGCCGGATGATAAATGTCAGAAGTAAGTGACGCACTGTTTGCCAAAGTATCCAGAACGCAATAGAGCAAAACAGATAGTGAAATATAGCATGTCGCCACTTGTAGCCGCGGATGGGGCCAGGTGAAGGTTTTAACTTCTGATCTTGAATGGCAAAAACGTTGAAGGTTGAGACTGGAGGAAACGAATTGGACATACGCGCACACGCATACGCAAACGCGCACACAGTGAGGTAGCGCCTTTTAGAGTGCCCGGATATTATTTTACTATTCATACCGACCATTCATCGGACCGAGCTGAGTAACAAGTCAGAAGTAGATTCATTGATGGCGTTGTAGACTTTTTGCAATCTAGTCCGCGGCTTCGCGGTTATTATTTGTATCAGAAATACTGGCTTTGCTAATCTTTGTATGGATATCGGTATATGCATCATTTATATGGCGTTTGTAAGACAAATATTGGCATCTATTAACTAAATCAAGCAGCTAATCACTACGAACGGAGCTGTTTTTACCCTTTTTTTACTTACGAGGAAACGTGTACATTGTAGAACGGTTCCCGATTGCTAGAACCGCACAAATCACGGCTAATATGATGAATAAGACTGGCGAGAAAACCAAATAAACTCAATTTCAAAGTTTCTTTCTAAACTCAAAGGCTAAACTTTGTGGGTGTTGTGTCAATCATAACGGTCAAACGTCCGTACTGACTACCTAATGGCTTCGATTGCGCTTGCAACTTACAAGTTGACCTAAATCGTTAAATCTATCAAAAGTCAAAGGGTAGCTAGCACGTACGCCCCCAACCAGTCGCTTTCGAGTCGTTAAAAATATTTGTTTTTGTTGGTAGGAAAAGATGTCATTCTCAAAAATTTGCTACGTGTTTATCGATGGCCAAATCAAACCAAGTGTATGAAAGGTGGCTCCAGTGGAAAATGCTAATCATATAGTATCTATAGATATATTCTATCTATAAAAATATTCGTGTGCACTTGTGCGGTTACCGAGCTGCAGTCCGCTGTTTGCAGGCAAAATTGATTGAACCGTGTAATTTGTACGGGATCGATGTGAACTGTAGGGTCTGGCGGAAAAAAAATAAATCAAAAGCTAACGTTTCAAGATGGCTGCAAGTTAACCGCTTTGTATTAAACAATTTAGTATGCAACAGAAATGAGAATGATAATGAAAGAATGCATACTGAAACGTTCCCCTGCGGGACGACCCAATAACAATGCGTCTTACGGCCAGCAACCGTGTAATGTACCCGCTGACCAATAGGCTTGTGGTTTTTGGTAGGCGGGCAAGTATACGGATTTTTCGGATGGGCATAACATACAACTTTTTTGATTTCGCGATATGTGTTATAGGTTATCCAAAAACTGTTTTCTGATGTCTGTCCCATATGAAGGTAAATATCGTCGATGAATTTAATGTTTATTGTTAGTGACTGCAATCGATTTCAACAAAATGAAACCGTCTACTCGTTCGTCATTTGATAAGCAGCTGCTATCCATGGCGGCCCACTCAGCTTGCGAATAAAGACGCCATGGGCATATTTCGCTAAAACCGAAATTTCTCAGTGCTTATATATAATATGTGTATTGTATATTAATCGAATCAAGAGACAATGGACTTGTTGCATACAAATGCTCTGCCTAAGGCTTATTAAGCGAGCAGGTTTCAATAAACGATGAGACAGTCTCAACCCGTATAGCGGCTTCGTTATCTTACGTTAGAGGAAGAGTTAGAAAAGGGGTTTTTTATTAGTCATTACGGCCTACCATTGTACCATTCATGGGCATTTAGTGCGTCATATATCGACGCCAAAATAGCTTTGCATCGTGAGATAGTTCCATCGCAAGTGTGGGTTCTTGACATTGATGTCACCTAGTATTAACATGATTCGAGTCCTGAAGAAAGCCATCTGCCTGCTCTGGGCTGTATTCTCACCATTGAAGCCAGCTGGTGAATACTCATATTTCTGTGCGTCGGAGTGTCTTGCGTGCTATTGAAAACAACCCTATTACTTTTTGTTATAATAGGGGCTATGCAACTGGATAGATGCTTCCAACGCATACGCAGCCCTTGTGTATTGGTGGAGGGGGGTGGTTCCTTATCACGCAAGGAGCCTGTTTAAGACCATAGGTACAAGGCCATACCTAATTGCGAGTCTAGTGTAAGTTGGAGTCAAACGATTCCCCGAAGGAAACTGTTATGCACAAGTGGTCGCAGTGCTTTGCTCTATTCTGATAAAACAGATCTGTGCCCCTTTTAAGTAAGTGGTTGAACATAATAGTCTACGCGCACGCAGCCACCGCTAACTGGAGCACTTGCGCTACGGCTAAATACACAAATGAAGGCTAAGACAAGTATAAATGGTAAGCTAGGCATAATAAAAATAACAGATTATACGAACACGTGTGTCGTAGCTCCTGCGACGAAAAAAAACTAGTGCCAGACGTATTGGTCAGAACATGCCGCCGAATGGACATGCAGCTAAGCAGTATGACTATGTCGTGGTTGAGGAATCATGCAGGAAGTAGCGTATGATTGAAGTGATTCTCCAAAGCTTGATATCATAGTGAAGCTACTCCCAGTTGCTCTTTTTAGCGGACTCAAGTAAGTATACTCATGTAAATTGGTAAAAATGATCTTAGACTTTTAGAATCAGACGACAGTGTAAGAGTACGGCTGGGAGGCACGAGCCCAAATTACTCACTTGTTATAGAGGTTTATAGCCGAATCCCCTAAGTGCTACGTAGACGCACTCGTCTAGCTGGAGCTAGAGAGAATCGGTCAATCAGAGCGCGGTAAACGTTTTCACAAAAAAAGCTTGAACCGCAAAAAGGGTTTACGAAGCAACTGTATCATCTCACTTACTGAGGTTTAACGTCGTCATATATTGTGGGATCACCGCAGGAAGTATTCGGGAATAGCACAATATAATGGCGGAGTCCAGACTCGATTAGCGAGAGCATTATGCGATGTCTGTATCAGCCCGCTTCTACCTCTCATTTCCCAATAGCAATTTTCCCACTTGTCTCGTTTGTTTGCTCTTTCGCTCTCTCATCTTCATATTGCTTCCGCCCGTCTTCGGTTCTGCAAGAGGAAAGTTAGCAGGTAAGCAAGCAGTGTGTGTTGTTAGCCTTTGACGTTCCGAGAGGCAGGCGTGCTACGTATCTGATGTTCGTGTCCTACTTGTGTCCAGTCCTGATGCGTTCAATACGTAGCAATTCCCTTGAGAAGCACCGCCGTGCCTCATTGTTTTTCTTCTCTGTCCTGGTCGCTTGAAACAACCTTGATACCTCGGGCGCCCGGTTTGCTTCATATAGAGGTTGTTTCACATTTTCCTACTGATTCCGGCCACTTTGTCCTAGCGCCCGTTTGAGTCCGAAATGTTGGATCTGCTTAGAAACGCAATAGGGAAACTGTACCAGTAGAAAAGAAGTGCGCTGTAGAGATAAGGATGCCCTAACTCACGAAGCTACAAACAAAAGCAAAAAATTTAAGACAATATAAATATAACATTATGGTCTGATATTCGCGCCTGTTGTCGCTCTAGCGGGGCGTAGTCCAAAGGGCGGGTAAATTATTTTACTGTTACAACGGATATATAAAGCGCATCGGTCAAAACGGCTTAAAAGCTTATTGGACCTCACTGGTGGAGCGAAGTTTGCGTTTCTTTTCGATTGCGAGACTGAAATTTGCTAAACACCAAGCAGTCAATAACGAAAGTCCTCGAATCGAAGATGCTACGATTTCAGATTGAGGCGGGTTCCTGCTCTTAAGAAGCGACGAAATTGGAAGGCTAATTTCGTAGTTAGGAGGAAACGCCATTAACAATACTCCTACGCAGTTGAACTTCTTCAATGAAGAACGTACGCCAAATGACTGCCGTTGGGCAGAGATGGGTAGCTAAATAGTTTCACAAATCATCTATTTTTAACCTTATACTTTTTCATATTTCAAAAACACAGTTTTGCTATGAAATTCTGATGTTAGTTAAATAGTTTTTCTCAGGGTTGTCCATGAGCCAACCTTTAACATCTACGGTAGCGTTTTTTCATGACTTTGTAAGACGAATTCCATAAATGTGAATTGTGCAACGGCGGGGATTGAACCCGTGCACCTATGTACCTTCTCCAAACGCAAGGCGCACGCAAGTGTATCAAGCCACCGAGTTCAGCTGGACTTGAAGGCTCGGAGTTAAATAGCTATTGCGCGTTAATTTTTCATTGATAAAAGGTGAGCAAACGCGATTTTTAAGTCGCATTTTCCAATTTGAGTTGACAAATTACCTACCGATGATATTAACGTACGCCTTAAGAACGGTGTTAGTGCAAAAAATAAGCCTGAAGACAAATACCTATCTATATTTTCCAAAAGCAATCTCAAATAATATTCTCGTCAGCCGAACCCTGATGTCGGACTGTAACGTTTATATGTGGAAATGATATGTAATTAGGTAGAGCTAAAAATAGGGCTATGCTGCTGGGGCTACCATAGCGGGCTCACAACGCTCAACCCTACTCCTTAGGCTCACTATAAAATTCGTAGATGAAAAAGCTAGGCTCTGAAAGTATGTCGCAATTAGAATCTATTTTGCTTCGTAAAGTAATCATGCACAACCTATGGTAGAACACCAAAGAAGCCACATGATACCTCTCAACACCAGCAGCTCACGCGAGAGTGATATAAGAGACAAAGATATAAAAGTGAACTGCCCATAAACTGGGTATAATTTAAAGGATTGATAGCAGCAAATATTACCAAATATTATATCAATTCAAGAACGGCGGCTGATCTTTGAGCGGCCTATATTCCCTGCCTCCATTAACGAACGAAATGTTGTCAATATTTTCCACAACTTTTGAAAATATTCGCGCAAATAAATAAAGTTGTGCATGCGTCTTGCGACGCGAATGAATACATCAATGCTTGAGTTCGATATCTACCAGCGTACGGGGCCCGTATTACCTCGTAATACGAAAGCGATATGGTGAATCTTACATCTTAATTGGTTGTCAGTACTGAAAAGGTGACTGAAATGATTATTACCTATTCCGAAGCAAACACATAATCTATTACCGAAATGACTAAAGAGTGCTTTACAAGATTACCCCAGGCCATATGGAAGTCTGTCATTGCATGCTGGGCGCAATGTGTGTGAATAGAATTAGCAAAAAGAAATTTTCGCTAGCGTGTACCGTTATCATAGATCAAATCAGTTCGTTTCTCATGGCTCTCGAGAGCAGGCAAGTGGTTTCTAAAAAAAAACAGTTTTTTGTCGCAATAAAAAGCAGGTTCGGGTCGAAGGTAATCAATAGCCTTAGGATGGAACCTAAGGTTATTTGTTTTTACGATGTATTAATGAAAAAGGAAAAATAGACATTTCTTATATTCTTAGATTTTGAAGAGACCAATAAATGCATGGCGCGTCAATGAGAAACTTACAGCATGACCACTAAGTGCTTCACTGCCAAGTTTTAAAAATAGAACCGGATTAAACGGTAATTTCAATATCCCATTTTCCATATTTAGGTTTTTATTACTTTCTTTTGATGCATCGGCGATGGCAATTGGTGGCGTACATTGTACGTATTTTAATTTCTCAAGTAAATTGTTAATATGAAAATCAGGCTAAGTAACGCGGATGACACCTTCAGAGCCATCTAGAGGGCTGGCTCATTTAATTAATCTAATCCCCGAGTACGATATATGGCTCGCTACTTCGAATATCTGGCGGCGTAAGGACTCGCATTGTTATAACGGTGTTTCTTCTATTTGGAATGAATTGCGGGCTGGCGAACGGTCTTAGCTGGCTCAGCAACCATGAAGAACAACTACCAGCTAGCCGTAAACAGTCCTCTCAGGGGCCGCCGTTCAGAGAGCTTAAAACTAAAAGCCCGCTCGAACTAAATGCAGTAGCGCTTTGTCGTCAGTTTGTTTTGTTTACTCCTAGGCTCGTCTTTGGCGTCGACGCTTTCAGATTGAGTTGAGCATATCTGCTTTGCGAAGTCCTATTCAGCGCTTCAACATGTCTTTGCGCACTGAGCTAATATGCGTTGCCTGTGTGTGTCTAGCGGAGTGGTACTACATGCTCGAAGAAAACGAGTGTGATTGAGTAATCTAAAAGTATCATATAAAGAGTTTGATATAAATAAACAAAGGATGATGTTTCGGAGGACGGTCATTTACCGTTTTTGCCAATCGTTCCATGCTTTTACCTGGTTGAGTGAAAAGCTCAACAACAATGGCGACGACAGCAATAACAGTGACAGCATTGCCCCCACCAAGAACAACGCTAATAACAACGACAACAGCAACAACACCAGCCACTACTATCGCAACAGCAACAACAGCGACGGCAACGACGACAACTATCTTCAGAACAGCCGAGCTTCTATTATTAATCTTGTATTTTCTTAGTTTAGTTAGTCGAGCTGCGAGTCAAGTTTATGAATTCTTGTTCATTTCTAAGATAAATAATTTAAAACTTTTATTTGCGAAATGTAAGATTGAGCTTAACGTTAATACGGATATGTAAAAAAAGATAGAGCTAACGAACATCATCGGCATCCGGTTTATACGAATGGCTATTACAGCTGTGTTGTTACCAGGTGAAGTAGTTGTGAATTGATCATATCGGCACGTACGTAAAATAGATGCACGGACCTTGATAGCCGTGTCTATTTCAGTTAACGAGATCAGAGGACAGAGAAACTTGACGAGATTCTACCTACGTATAGTTAGTTATACGGCTGTCGGCGCTATTTTCAGTTCTGCAAGGCTTATTTCGTTTATGTTAGCGGATATTCTCTATACGCTTTTCGTCGAAATATCTGTCGGTTTGAAAGTAACGCAATACTGCAGTTTAAGTAAGCATTTTTTACACAAGAGATTATATGACGACAAGCTAGAACGTAATGTTCTACTACTACCTTTCTTAGAACTGCAAGAAGAGCAATAAAATGACTGAAATAATGGACTATCGACATCCTCTGTAATCTTATACAAAGGGAAATTTACAACACATTATAGTCTTACGAAAACGTCGATCCTCTGCCGTGAGCGACTATAATTAAACATTTAGACACCAGATTTTGTAGAGAATCACAAACGGACCATTTTTGACTACATAAACACATGTCTCCTGCGCCACTTTTTCTCTAATCATTTCCAGCCAAGCCACCGCTACGCCCACCATTAGCGAGGCGGAACAGTACGTACGTATTTCGCGTAACATGTTCAGGCTTCGTATGTCACTCGTTCCAACGAGCTCCGCTTTAGTCGTTTAGGAAATATTTGCGGTACACGCCACAGCTGTGATTCACTAAAGCTTCTATGGGCAATCATTGGCAGTGATGACCAGTAGCTAAAACAGACTGAACAGACCTCGTAGTATACTGTGAAAACTCGCACGACATATTCGATTGAGTGGTTCATCACATGGATGCTCTAACACACATCGCTGTCAAATGATGATTGCGTGCTCAACAACGATTCCTCTGCTGTTTGTTATAGCATAAGGGTAGCGTCGTTAACAATGTGGATGTCGAAAGCGAGTCGAAGTCAGATTCACTCAGTTTTGCATCTGAAGCTTTCGGTAGCCGTTTAGTGAAGCCGACTTCTAATAGAGTTTTCTTAAATCTTCGACCATGCACGCGCCAGTTGACTTTTGATACAGCATAATTTGTCCTTTATTAGAGTCGATTACGGCGAGACAAACGTCAAAGGATTCGTGATATTAATGATATTGCCATTAACGTTCGGAACATTGAGATCGTTAAAATTTGATGCGTAAGTACACAGTCATCTCAAAGTACGCACCAATCTCGGAGCAAACTAATTATACGTACGAAATATCTTTCAGAAATTCTACACTAGGGGGACCACGCTGGCCTTGCTGAAAACTTCCTCTGGGTCCTATGAAGCGTCAATATACTTTTCCAATGGAGAAGCAATATTTATCACAGCTAGAATTATTTTACAATGTCGCATGACGGGTAACATCGTTAATAGTGAAACAAAAAAGGATCTTTTTACCAACAAAACTTGGCGTGCGAATAACCTGTAGTCCAAAGGTTACGAGAGACATAATATGAGCGCCAAGGTGACGGCAGGTCAGTTCTCTGAGGATCGGTCGGCCATTAAGGGCAACTACAAAACTGTGTTTTGAAGATGATATTACGTAAAATTTGATAAACCTTATGTCCCTAGTTTTATCCAGCTTTAATACCCATATTCAAGCTAGGGTTTTCTTATCGATTTAACGCCTATATAGTTTGAAGGGTGTGGCGGAGGTAAGAAGCTCGATCAAGCGCCTTGTAGAAATCAAAGTACATTCAATATGTGTTATTTTTCATTTATGTACAGTAAACGAAATTGTGTTACACCAAACGGTTCTGGAGGTGGGCCGGACTACAGTTAAATCATATTTCCCATTATTTGGAAGACCCCTCTGTGAAAAATAGCTAAAAGTGTGGTCATAAGTGATCTTGAACGAATACGATACATGCCATGCATCCTTAAGGCACAGCCGTACGACTCGCTGTATTTTTATGGGGCGTGTTCCTTAAAATCAGTTTCGAAAAAAAATTTGTTTCAGTGCTTCACAGTGTATTCTCGTCATGCTGCCAGTCTGAGTAGTAATTCTTATTACATAATTAGTGTAGGAGAATCTACCGTGGTATCAGGTAAAACTTGTTCTCATTGCTATCCAAACAGTCTATATCCATACAGTCTTTTCAAAACCTAGGCTTTGAGCAACATAACTACAAGAACTACAACTAGAAGAAGAGAGGGCGAGAAATAATAGCGCTCATATGTGGCACACATGCAGCATAGCTGGTCAACGCTTACCTTTTCCAGGTATTGTTGCTGAACTAATTAATCTTTCCACGCATTTATCGATCTCGGGTAGTCGTGTAACGGCCTGTGAACGGTGACACAGATTTAACAACTGATAACAGAGGCCTTGTACTTTAGGAGTTTTAGTCGTTCCATATATTTCTTTTTTAATTGTCGGAGATAATCGATGCGACAATTCGCGTTGTGCAATGTGGGAGTAAAGGTGAACGCTTCGCCTTTTAAGATGCTCGGGCTAAATCAAACATCTGAGGAGCCTAAGGTTCTTGGAGGATTGACTTGTACAAAGACATTTAGTAATTCCGTTTAACTAACATTTTTATAGTATGTATCTATAGTGTCCATTAACTGACGTCAATTAGCACAGAAACTAGCAGGCGACTCTGTCGTTATATGTCTTTTCCGCAGTAGTTTGGGCTTACTGTGATTGTTGCCGAAGTGCTTGCCGTGTAACATCTAAAAAATATTTGTGTGGCACAGAAGATGACGTATTTTGTCCACCGACCTCGCGTATCTACCGTATCAAGCATCACCAGACCGCTAAGCTTGAGGCTTCAGTTTGGCGAATTTCTCATCCCCATCCCCGCTTCCTCCATACGGTTTTCGGGTAGTTTAAGCACTAGTCTAGATAGAAATGAACGAGTATACTTTCGGACTTAAAACTTAATTACCGTGCACGCTATCGTAGCGTTCGCTAGTGAGGAAATTATTACTGTTATTATGTTACTAGAATTGATATAAGTGAACTGCGAACTACAAACAAGTCTATTCTACAGCCCCGTTTCTGTCTTCTGTCGCTGCCTCCGTTTCGCGCTTGTCCCCCTTCCGTGACTCCTCGAGCAAGTTTTACCCTCTGCAGGATTGCATTCGGTTAGGTACAGCCATCAGCCCCAATAAACGCTGGGTTCCCTCACTGCAAGAGGGAGAGTGCCACGAACGCGTAGGAGGGGGCAAGCGGTTTTAGGGTCCCAAACTTATAGACAGGTTATTTTCGGTAGGGGCCGCCTATTCGTCAGCAGCGCTGCTTTAGCCGTCCGGCGGTCTTAATGAAGGGGATTGAGTTCATTCGTCTCTCTTTTCATCACCGAACCTAGAATCCACTGCAGCGGCATATACAGCGTGGGCCAACGGTGTTTCGCTCCATCCTCGACCCAGCTGGGGCTCCGCAGTGACAGCTGGCATTGTTGAGCTCGTACGGTCAGTGGCGTCTAGTAGAACGCATTAGTTGTCGTATGGTGGTCGTCCAATATAAATTTTTTTTGAGGTCAGATATCTGGAAGACTTTAACATAGTCTCTGCCACTTGTATTGTGGATGCCATTTCTACTCAATATAAATATAGTGCTATGGTGTGTATAACATAATGGCAGCTAGTCCTCTACAGAACGCAAACGAAAATTGAGCCTGTGTGTGCCGAGGGGCTCGCGCCTTTTCGCGTTCAGCGGGGTCGCGCCTACCAAACTTCGATTCTTGGCAAGTAGATCGGATAGCTCAGTTTTTTGTCGAGACACGAACTTTTCGCGCGGGAAACACAGGAGGTCCCCCCTAAGAAAAAAGCCTATATTTTGTTTGAACTGTCCCTCGTTGGAAAAGCGATGGACTGGTACGTGCACTGCGGCAATTTACGGGGACATGTTTGCTTGTCGGGTGTTTGTCGTAGCTGATGCCTGTCGACTATGGACACATGTAGAAAAAGCGTGGACTCTCTTCTTGAGTCGTCTTCGTATGGACCAAACGTTTTACAACTTAAGACACAAGACAAATACGTGCTAATGCAGAATAGCGATTGGCAATCACTTCGTATCAAAGGGAGGGAATCATGCGGCCTGTCCATGATGAACTGTTTCGGCTGCCGCCAATGTAGTCCCTTTTCAACGGTGTGTTCACTGGCGTTGAAGACTGTCAGCTAGTTATTGTATAATCGCCGTTTTCATTGTTTCTTAAGCCTCCCTGCGCCATTATTTTCTGCTGGACGTTTTATAATAGGACGGTGCAAATGCCAAATATATAATGTTTAATAAAGGAACAAAACATCGGGCGGTAATTAGGCAAACAGGTGTAACGGGCTATGCAAATAGAATGCATCATGGTAGATAAATAAGATGAATTTGAATTGGAAAACTTTAACACATTGCAAGCAGTAAGTGCAATGCTCAATTTCGTGGCTGCTGGTGTAATGCAGCTGATAAGTGTCAAGGAACGACGGTATTCTAACTTTAACCAAAATCCCTGGAATCAGTAGGCCGACGTCGTCCTCGCCCCATTAACGCTACATTCAACGATTATTAGCAGACAATTTTGTTCCTCCATAAAACCATTTGATTATATACAGAAATGATACGAAAGCCATACTTAATGATAGGCAGCGGAGTTTCGTAAACATATTCAGTTAAATCGATAAAAATTCAGTCGTCTAATTTTTAAGTCAAAGCAAAAACGTATGCTTAGCAGAGTGAAGTAAATACACTACATACAAAAAATAAATATTCAGAAATATCTTTGCCAAAACATTGTGAAATAATTTCGCCGATTAAGCGACTCAATGACTCCATTATGCCCACCGAACGTTTCCCTTTGATTAAAAAAATGCTCTTCACATCTTATATGGGTCATTTCAATTTCTACATGGGGCAACGGCTGAAAAAAAATTCTTCATAAGGGAGAGATCATTCGAAATGATATGCTCAGGGTCATATTTGGCGTACGTCGTGTAGACTCTGTATGGACTTATATACGCTTTCGAGAAATAAGGCGCTTACCACCCACCGACTGCCTGAGGCTCTTGTCAACGAAGTTCGGTCATCCACCTCATTCAAAAAGTTCGCTAGTGATGCGAAGCGAGCTGCAATATCGGAGCATACAAACATAATTCGTATGTTTCGTATTTAAATTTAATTCTAAACTTTTTATTATTTGTTTATTCATGATCCAATTTGACGGACTCTGTTTTGAGTGACGCTACAAAGAACTTAAGCAAAGTAAAAGCCCAAAATTTTGTAATTATTTTATCAGCGGTTTCAGCTAAGTCACATTGACAATGCCTTTTTTCCCTTGGATAGCTTTGCAACGATTTTTAGCATGGCAGGTCGTTGAATAAGTGCTTGACTAACTTGCCGTTCGGGCCCATTTACAATCATAGTCGCCCTTGGTGGCCTAGAAAGTTGAAACTTTCAAATATTAAAATATGTACGATGTGCTACATTGTGCCCACGACTTGACTTGTTGGCGATGATCGTTTAACGTTGACATGCTTTAGCATTAATGAGTGTACCCTGCTGACACAACTTCGCACTCTTTCGCTGCTAAGCATAGCCATACACATACGAAGTATACATATTCGAGGCTCTCAATCACGACTTCCTGCAGTTCACCTTGAAAACAGCGAAAGCCTCTGTTTTCACAGTAGCGATAATAAAGTATAGCAACAGGAGTTTCATTTAGTTGCATATGGTAGTTGGCGAATCATAAGTATATTTTTGGCTTTACCGATGATTGCCGATGTGACCTTTTACTCATAGTTCATTTCGCTTCCGGTAAACATCGAACGCTGCCGTAGCGAGACTGATAGTTGTTGGGTTTCCTTTGGCATGTGTAAGTATCAACTGTAGCCGCACCGTTGACTTAGAGCTAACGTTTTTATATTAAACTTCGGATTACATGTACTTCGGAAAGTGTGTGTTATTTATACCGTTGTTCTTGATGCAAGCAGCACATAACGACGATGTCCTTTGCTGTTCTCTAGTTATTGTTTCGGGGCAATGAGTTTTGAGCTCTGTATTTCGCTTTATTGTCGAAGTTTTTGGTGCGCGTATTTCAACGTTCCGGCTACAGTTTTCTTCTAAGGCTGCTGTTCTACAATATATTGGGAAACTCAAACAATAAATAATTTTCGTACCATGGCGAGCATCGACGGGCTGCAGTATAGTATTGGGAAAACCACCTAAACTGCTCTATTTGTCGAAAGCCGGTGTTATTCTGGCCCACTGCACCGCCGGTCTCACCTCTAATTTCTCTGCCCTTAGTATCCTATCTTTCTACCATACCATCAAGACTTTGCTTTATATATATATATATATATCAAGACTTTGCTTGATATATATATATATATATATATATATATATGGGTTTTAAGGGTCACCATATATTTACAGCACAGATTCATATACATTAAATACGCATGCTTGTGAACTATTTGTCTAGATTGTCTCATCAAATCTAACCGCCAGTTAACTCTCTAGTGGAAAGATCTATCGTTGACGTTATTTATTGGCTAGCTTTCAGCTTGCTATAGTTTTACGGCAAACAATAGAGGAGGGTATATTAATCAGCATCGCTGCTGACTGCAGTGGTTTAATATTTACATATGCACAGCTCACAGATGTTGCGAGAGTTGATCTATCCATCGGTTTTTATTCTGGAAGCCTGTTGTTAGCGTTTTGAGCAAGCTAGAACAGTTGGCAGTAGTGGTCGGTCGGTGGTTGCTACGAGATTAACGTAACCGGCGTCGTTGGGTTAAGGGTGAGTTATTGCATGGGACCGGTTGCCTTTAAGCCGACCTTACTTAACCAGACCGGCCGATAGGTCAGGCAACAGCGGGCTGTGTTAGGCTTCTCGAGAAGGTTTGGAAACATTGCAAAACACTTTGGCTGTTAGCTCGACACAACTGTTCGTGCCTTTAGTACCAAGTACCAAGTACCAAGTTTAGTACATAGACTTTTTTAGTGAAGACAGATCTATGTGTGCGTCTCGTTCATTATTTGTGTATATCAATATTCATGTAAGTCAATAATATTAATAGTAATAATGCTAATAAATGTAAAATAAAAACTTCTTTTTTCGTGTCGAATTTGGTATAAACGCTCCATTTAAGGATTGACTTTAGTTCGAAATACTTTAATTGCTCTCAAGATGGCGTCTGATGTAATTAAAACTATATGGGGAAATAGATTACTCACTGGGCCACTACCGTAAGCAATGAGCATTCGCTGTAAGTATATCTCGTGTGCTTGACGTCAATAAGTAAATTCGATGATTCCATATACTCATTATTTGTAGTGAATGGGACAAAAATTTTTTCATAATCCATTTTTCTAGGACACGCAACGTTTTAGAGATCTGTTAATTTACAAGTAGTTTATTTATCCTTTTTCTCTTTCTTATTTTTTTCACCTTATTAGTGTTGACAGCGATGCTTATGAACAAGAAACTATTTTTACTTATAGCTCGCGGCAGATACAATTCCGTTTACGCAACTCAATATGCTTAGGACCATCAGCCAACATTTAACATCTACAGTAGCGCTTTTCGCATTATTTTGAAAGACGGATCACATAAATGTAAATGTGCAACGGAAAGAATCGAATCCGTGCACCCACTTGCGTGTCTCTTCCAGCCGCAAGGCGCACGCCTACACCCTGTAATCCTGCGCTCGCATTACTAAGCAAAAAGCTCGTTTTCAGATTGAATCGATGCTACTCGCCTAACGCTCATTGTTAAGCCTCTGGTCATGATTTTTAACAAAAATCCACTCATATGGATTGGGCTCAGGGACGTGTCATCTCAATTTGACAAGTAAATGGGCAAGCAATGAAGCCATTTTGGCGCGCGACCTTGCCCGTCAAACGCTTGGCGTGTCTTCGATATCACTGCTATGACAACATCGCAGTCGGCTAACCGATAGGAATTCCGATGGAAACGAGCCGATGGCGTGCACTGGCTCCTTTTCGAGCTCAGAGGTAGAGTGGTCCGCTCCTTTCAGCGGGCAAAGGTAGTCATCATATGACGGACGCGGATTGGCAGACTGATGTGCTGAAAGACCAAGCAGCCAACGACCGCTTTTAAACTCGGCCGAACTAGTACATGCTGACGTGGTAACAATATATGCTTGCATGAAGGCTCCTAGCTGGTGTGGAAGGCATGATGGCACGGTTTGTGTTGTTCGTATGTTATTTTCAGCATTTCACCACGGACGAACCCGAGAGCACAATGACCATTTATCAAATACGTGAAAAACCTCTCGAGTAAACTGTGTGAAAGATAAAAATGGGTTTATTATCTGTAGTGGTACAAGGACAACGATTCGGCTTGGGCACGACACTAAATTAAATTCGAGTGGGAAAGCTCAGTTTATTATTGTTACGGCTAATATGAGCATATATCATGAGAGGATCCGAAAGACGGAGTGGGTCTCAGCTCGGATCACGGCGCTCGTACGCAAGGGGACATCTAATTTAGCTTTGCTTTTAAAACCGATTAAGACAATACCAGTCCTTTTAATTATCTTAGTTGTGCTAAGGTGTTAAGAAAATACTAATTTTTGGGGAATGCCGACACAACTATAGGGTGAGATGCTTATTCCTACTAAGGGAAACGGCAGTGGTAGAATATAATCAAAGAACACAGTAGCTAATTCCGCGACGTCGGCCTACCCTAGTCAGTGTGGTAGTGTATCGATGACTGGACATCCGTCCTAACTATGTATATTCCCGCAGCTTCAATCCGGTAATGATAACGCTCGTGGTAGTAGCAGCTAAGTACGCGAATGTACGACTTGCCTATTTCTATCTTGTCAGGTCTAACAGGCAGGTCAACTTGACGTCTAGAAAAAGACACGTAGCCTGAAAAGTTCTATATTAATAAGGGTACAGAGTGTTCCTTCGTCTCTTTATCAATAAATAAATGGAGATCATATTATCCGAATCACAGTCAATATCAATAGGGGTCACACTGTTGGCGTGGACTTAGTGTTTGCATATTTAGGTAAAAGTCCTGTTCGTACGCGCGGTGAACTTCTAGTGCGGCGTAGTCGAGTTGAAATGCTTAAATTCACTATACAGACAGCACTCACGTTTTTAGTGAAAGATATCAGAAATGACATGAGACTTCAGAAACAAACCTTTAGGTACAAAGTTGAGTTAAGTGCCGGTTATATTCGGATATAATTTTCCTAGCAACAATTAAGCGCACATCGGCTTTATATCAATAGCAACGTCGAGAGCGAAGAAGGATGTAGCTTTCTCTGTGGGTGATTCGAACAGGAATCGGCGTTAAGTTGCTTTCAGAGATTTCTTAAAATCTAGGTAGGATTCGTTAAGTATACAGTTGCAGTGACGAGCATTGTCTAACATTTGAGGCCTTTTGATACCGTCTGCAGTTAAGTAGCTTAAATTGACCCTTTGAAATTCACACCACAAGGAGCCGCAAAGCTGAATTGCTCATAAGCGTTTTCTTTGTTTTAACGGCTAAGCAAGCCTGCATTGAGGCTTATTTCTAGAAGCAAAATAATTCTTGCTCATCCGATGCGAAAGATAGGGTGGAATCCGTATTTGAATCACTTATTTTTAAAAAAGGCTGATAGATTTGAGTCTAATTGAGTAGTACTAAACACTGGCCGAGTACTTCCCTGCACATCCGACGATCTATTCAGCCGTAATATTTAAATTATCTTCGACGCTCGGTGTCACTGTCTCTTTAACGTGTCTCGGCCCTGTTGCAAGAATAATCAGAATATATTTTAAATAACAGCAAGCTTAAGATGAAATATATGAAATACTGTTTTGCGCATGACAGTGCGGCATAAAAGTTTCTAACCTATTTGATTAAAAGTGTTATGCGGACTACCTGTATTAAAAAAAGTAAATTGTTGTTATCAAACATCTATTGATAATGGGATTTTCTCATAGCGTGACACTATTTTAAATCGTGCGTGGTTTTTCCAATTTTATTTCTGTTAGAAAGCTGACTTAGTTAAGTTCTTTGGCATGCCGTTGATTCCGATTATCATTTTCTCTTATATTTATTTTTAAATACGTTTTAAGACAACTTATTAATAAGTGTGTATGAGATTATTCATTCGTGTTTATTCTGTAATATTATTTATACAATGGAGAAAAATGTGAATAGGCTAGATTTTCCTGCAAAAATAGAAATACTTTTTTTAAGGCAACTGAACTTTTTTTACTAATGTCGATGTGAAAGGTACCTGGGGTGACGTTAAAATTTCATTTTCCTGAGATCTTTTTTCAATTTAGGGGTTTAAATAAACGGAATGGTCGCATCTAAGCCACCAAAACTGTCTGAACAAATCAAGCGAAACTGAGTAGTAAATATACAATGTTGTACAATACGCGAAAACAATGTGTGTTCTTCTACTAGGTACTTAACCAGATATAGTGAACCATCGACCAAGCTGTTACGGAGTACACAACAACTATGTAGGACCTAGTTCTATAGCATTTCATGATTTTCATATCAACTGGGACCATCCCCGCTTCGATTCCCGCAATGATATTCCTGCTAGGCAAAAATTGTCGGACAAAGTACTGCACTAGACGCTCGTGAGTGAGTGATTTATTCGTATTCATAGTTTGTGAACACTACCATAATCGACATTCCCTTGGGATCAGCATCGAGCAATTCGTCGCTATTTAAAGCGGAAGGTATTTTGTTATAATATATTCTGAATTTTAAATTAGTGACTGCAAATGCTTTTGCGATTTTTAAATGTTTACACTGTTTTAAAATCTGGCGTCTATACATGGAGAAACATGAGAAGACTATTAATATTATACCATGCAGAGATACGGCTGTTATGACGAATTACATTTCGTTGTGTAGTTGGTGGAGCTCATCTTTTTTTACAACATATGTCGGATTGGCATTCCAAAGTGGATATATAATAAATTAGTTTGCTTCGGTGACATTGCACACATTGTTAATTACAAAGAAAATTCGTTACGGAGTAGGCGAACCCCTCTTGCTGCCTCAGAGCTGGGAAAATAATTGTTTTCATGGATAATCGCATTTAAATTGCAAAACAGTTAATTCCGTTAACATTTGATGCAAACATGTGTATACTTAACCAATTGAAACAATAATTTAGGTATTCTTATATAGACTGTATATGTATATATGTGAAGACACAGAACCATTATTATTACGTTACATTGCTCTCCTCTAGATTAAATAATAAGACTGGACTGTGACCGAAGAAACTCTTACAATGTTGACCATCAAATTCAACAAACGTTTTCCATTCTTTTCTATTCGTATTCTCGCTTAAGCTACAAGAAGAAAATTTGTTTTTGACATTTGCTTAGTTATATTGTATTCATTAACTCCTTGACGAGGCTGTACATAATGTATCGCCATAAATATTCCTGGTCAGAACCGGCTTGAATCTCAGCCAACTGGGCCCACAACGGGGTTATCTCACCGCTACTCTGTCTTCGGGGTCACAATATATTGCAATGGCTACAGATGGTTCCGACTACATTGTCTGAAAAATATGCACACAGGAACTTGGCAAATCTGGCATGGAACGATGGTCAAACTACCTAACCGTGTGGTAATTAAGTGTGTATTGATCAGTTGAGGTAGCTGTTACATTCGCTGTGGTCTGGAGTTCCGGGATAATGTGAAGTGTCTCAGGCCCCGCGGCAAGGTCCTCGTTTGCCACAGGTCTTTGGATGCGGCTGTCAAACTGATATCTTAGCACAAAGAAATGCTCATATTCTAGGCTGGCAAACTATGGAGGGGCGACCAAACAACAGAATCTTATTCATTCCACACGCGCGGACACAGCTTTGCAAAATATTTGTTCTTGCCGTTATTGTCGACAAATAAACACGTTTTTACTAACAATAAACGAGATTAGCAAACTCATTTTCAAAACTCCACAAGATTACATTTAGCGATCTCGTCTGAAAACGAGGATAAGCTTAATGACTTCAACGGTTCGAAGCGGCGCGATAAGATAGAATTGAGTCCGGGACAGTTACTCGGCCATGGATGCCGAATACTAAAGCCAAGTGGATCTTTAGGTAGTGTGTACGAGATAGTACTTTAGAGGAGATCGTAAGCTGGGAGGTTGGTTTTGTTGTGCATCTAGTGCGGAAGAATCCAGGCAATAGACAAGTGCACAAAATAATGTTTCTAGCCAAAGAAGATTCGTATCATATATAAAATATGAACGTCTTGTTGCAATCTTCTCTCAAATTAGGTTTATTAAATCTAATAGAAGATTGGGTAATACAACGCTTTGGCAAAACGTCACGTAACCTCAACGTTTTCATTCACTTCAATAGTAGTAATAATAACGATAGTAATAATAATAGTAATAATAACAATAATAATAATAGGACGCCAACTGACAACCAGATAATGTGTCAATACGAGTCGTTCGGTTGACACTACCAGAAGTTTCCCGGCTCATATAGCGAAACAACACCACACGGCTTCTGCCGCGCAGCATCATACTTGTATTGTACTTCAAGGAATTCAAATCAGAATACAACGAGTGAGGTAAAAAGTCCGTATGCATCGTCTATTAAAATATGTGAGTACGAGTTTAAGGACGGCCCATTGACTCCTATTTTTACCAACAAGCAGCACAATTGCCCACTCAAACAACGAACTGGATTTTGTTTTGGAGGGCGATATCGATATCGCAATTCTTTTTTTTTTGTTTTAGACGTGAAGCATTAATATACTGACCTGTATCTAATCAGGTGTATCTAGTC
>MNPL01028400.1:20859-33826 GCA_002081605.1 Tropilaelaps mercedesae
GGCATTTCGACTTATGGGCCATATTGTAGAATTAGTTATCAACACAGTGTCAACGATGGCTGTAAGTCGCTTGCCGAGTGTGAGAAAATATCCGTTCATATCAGCTCGGTTTCACTCGCATCAGCCAATGTTTGCCGGTAGCTGCGTACGCCACTAATCACGAAAACAACTCGCAAATGAACGAACGAGTCGCGCAAGAACAAAAAAACCGGACAGCCATCGTCCGCAGGATCAGCTTCGTCCACACAACAAATACCATTGTAGCAACAGCCGTAACAACAACAACCAGTAACCGCAGTGACAACAGACGCTTGACTCCATCTTAGAAATCCATTCACTTCCAGTCCCCTTTTTTTCCCCGATATCGTAGCGAATGCAACGTAAATTTTGCTGTCAATACGGCCGTAGCCGTCGCTAGACTACGTTCGCCGGCACACGCAAACGGGAAGACGGCTGTAGATGTACCTTAATGGTTTCCCCGCTTCTACCTTTTCACTTTCACCCTTCCCTCCCGCCAAACACGGCAACCCCCTCAGATATCTGTCATCTTCCTTAGCACCGATTGAATTCAGTGGGGCTGGCCGACCCACCAATGGATTCGCTCAGGTACGGCGTAGACAAAAGCGACGTCAAAGAGACATCGAGGTTTAGTGCGGGGGCTGGCGCGGAACGCGTGATGGTGCCGATATGCGTGGCCGAAAAATTGAAAACAACGTTTGTACAAGATTTTTCCTGCTTGCTTTTTCGTGCCGACAGCCTTTGTTGAATTGACAGACCCTCGGTTTTTTCACGCGCTTTGGTGAATTTTGACGACGGCGTTCCTCCTGGCTGTGGCGTTCAGAACCACACAGTCTCCTACCAGTTCGACGTAGACGCTTGAGCCCAAGCACCGACATGGTGGTAATCCGTTCCATTTGTCGAAAACTATTTTTATGTCTCTGTTAGGTTCGCTCTTCGACAGAAGAGCCGGCCATAGATAGCACCGTAGCTGCCGAAGCAGAATCGAAGGAGCTGGATAAGATGCCGTTTTAGGCGAAGGGGATAACGTTGAGATGTGGTTAGAATTGAGGAAATTAATTTTGAGAAAAAAAAAAAAACGTTTATCAAATGAGTTAGAGGTGGATTTTATTGGAGGTGGCAGTATTGCTTGCTGATGGGACCTTGTTTTTCATTCTGGCGCTTTGGGTTACCTGTAAATAATGGATGAAAATTTTCTCTTTGTTAGCTCGCCAGACTCAAGTACGACGTGAGAGGCGTTTGATCACGTGCGAAAAATTCGTGGGAAATCGTCCATATGAAGTTCAATTCATGTATTACAAATAGCCAATATTATATTGTACTTTGTGTCCACAAAGCGGATCAGTTCAAAGGGGAAAACTGGGTTATTTACGTATATAATACAATTACCATCTTTTGGTATGGGACACATGAGGTGTTATAGGGTCATAAAAAAAATAGGATTTTACTCTATATCTGAGGGTGCTGTGAACAGGATGCAGATAGAACTTACCAAAATAGATCATCTGAAGTAAAATAACACATATCAACCCTACAGGGTACGTGCTTGCAATCGGATTACACATTCGTTCGACAATAATCAAGACAGTTAAATCAAGGCAATCAACACAACCCTCATCGTTAGACACTTACACCAATTGCTATACTCCGGATGCACTCATAGCAGTCAATGCCCCATATGATCCTTTCAAGCTGTAACTTACGCCTGTCTTAACTGTAACTTAACCAGTGAGGTGAGCATGCGATGAGTCGATGAATGAACTGGGGATTATGCAATATCCCTTTGAGAATCCGTGTCGCTATTGCTACTTACCGGGCGGCTTTGACGATTGACGCAAGCGTGGGTACAACAGAAAGACGCCTTTGCCAATTGAAAGCAGGGTCGCGCAAGGCAGGGTAACAACTTCACTTAAAATGTGCCGAATACCGGCGCCGACATCGCGTGCTCAACTGAGTTTGCGAAAATCACTGCTCTTTTCAGTTCTGTTAGTCGACCAGTCAAGTGCCGGTGGATTGAAAATAGCGCAAAAAACGAACTTAGTAGACGACTGATTAGTTTAATAGACGACGGTTCGTCTCGAAGTGCTGGAACGGTCGAACTGTGGCAATCGACGGCGTGCGGTTGACGGAGCTTACTTCAGATAGATTAAAAAGTGCAGTACCGTTGACACCGAAGTATTTAGTACACGTGTTGTAGCGTTTTGACAGACTTGTCCAAGTCCCGCAAAAAATTAGGCAGCGATCTCATCAAATTTGATGAAATCTAGACAAATATGATATTACACGCATGTACAAATTATACTTGACCCCCGTAAATTTCTTTTCTAATGTGAAAATAAAGGATCTAGTTAATTAACCATATATATATGTGTGTGTGTGTGTAAGCAGCTATTTACAGGGAGAGATTATTCAATAATTTAACGTTCCTTCGAGTTACTGAATCGCGCAGAAACAACATTGTTTGCAAATACTAATTATAATAAACTTGTATAAGCTCGCTATTATGACCAGCAGTTAGGCAGGGAGAGTGTTACACTGTGTCGAAATCTACTTTCCATTTCAATTGCATTTTGCATGACCGATATAGACACTTAATATTCCTTGAATCTGCATCAATAGAACGAGTGAATCCGCTATTTTACAGAACCAAATCACAGTTTCCAGGATTAAGCGAAACCAAGGCAAGACCGTAACTACGAGGCAAGATGTGACGATTTTTCTCATCTAACCGCTCACATAATACTCGTTTCTAGCCGCGAAATCGCTGCGTTTTGAATGTCGTTACCTTGTCTGCTCATTCTAACGACGCTGCTGTTGTCTTTGTTTCGTGTCCTTTCACTCGTTCGCAGTGAGCACCTACATGTCGCCGTTGCAAACCGACTGCGTCAACGTAAACTACTACATCCCGGAGGACGAAGTGTCTGATCAGTTTTCCGAACAGCGCTGGGAAAGGCTACGTAAGTATTCACGATTTGCGCGTGCCTGCCGTCTCGTGACGGTGTCGTTCCTGCGCGATTGTCTGTCGCTCGCCAAGAAGAGCGGCCTCGCACGATCGTCCTGATCAGGCGCTCGGCGAGGTATTCGCCCCTGAAGAATAGCCAACGTTTTGGGGAAGGGCAACCGGTATTGGCGATGAATTAAGGTAATACGCGAAGGTTGAGGGAAGCGAACGCGTTGAAACCGCTTAACAGCTTCGTGCTATGTCTCTTGTCATTAGCGAAGTCGTGTCTTGTTCGCTCAATCTACTACTGCAATACGATGTAACGGTTTGATACACGTCAATATCTCCTGCATCGCTCGATCATACGCAAATGGATAAGCCACTTTTTTATATTTCTTTCAACCGATGGTCATCCTATAAATTGGAATTCCTCTCAAGAAAATGCCTAAGGGACGACAAGTGTAATCGAATTTCCGACTTTGACCATTTTGTTTAATTAAGTGGCCGTTGCGGTCGAAACGAGCGAACTGTTTAGTCTAAAAATAGCCATTACAAAATCCCGTCCAGTCAGTCTTCGGTGAATTTTTCATTTCGGCCAGGCGCGTTCAGTGATGACCATGCATTTTATCGGTCGAATCAGTGACTTCGCCATCATGTCGTCGTCCCCGACCAGCCGCTCATATAGTTGGCTTTGCGTATTTATGATTATGTCACGCACCATGGTGGACGCTTTGTCATCTTTCGAAGGCGGAGCCATTTTGTGGAGATTTTACCGCTTCATTAAGTCTACCCGTTACAAGCTACGGTCAGTTGTAGAAAACGGCAACTGCTTAACCAGACCCGATTGAATGTACATAGACCTTCCTTGGTTTGTATTTCATGTGGTTATTCCATTCGACGTGTATCACTTATCGATTATATTTAAAAGATGATTTTTCGCTTGGGTTTATTGCCAACAAAGTTACGATTTTAAAAGATTCAACACGTCTTTAAAGAAGCAATGATGTCTGGCTTTGCGTTTCTGTTCAATCCTTTAATTTATTGATTCAGGGTGACAGCTTCCATATGTGATTTCATAGTCTCAAAGCCCACATGTGCGTGTTCAGGTCTTGTATAACACTAGCTCCATAAACTTAGTTAGACGACGATCCGTTTGAGACGACTCCTGTCACAGATTTCACGCAGTGAAATCACTGACTAGTTTCATCCTCGCAAAGTCCTTGCGAGTGCTAAATAAGTGCGCATAAATAAGGAACAAAATAGCATTCGTGGACAATCGTCAGACTTTCTATGTAAATTTCCATAGAAGCTGTTGTTCTCGCACTTACAAGATCGCTCCAGTATTGCCATTTCAACAGCGAACAGGAACAACTGATATCGAATGCGGTTATTCAAACTATTCGTAAGCTCTGGTCGTTGGTTTTACGTTTTAATATATTTTGCTTCTGTTGTAGTTATTGTTAGTGTTGTTGTGCTCCACAATATCTCCTTCTTGAACCATCAACATTATCTGTGTTTGGCATCGAATTGAGAACGCAACGCGGCATCAAAGGGTTGCAATTTTTTTTAGAACGGACCTGACTTCAATATTCCATCAACACATGAGTATTAAAAAAAATGTTACACATTGGGATTAGGTCTTAGCCCAGTTCGGCAGTTCGGCCAAGCCCTGTCGATTTGTTGGTTCGGCGATCGTAGCCAAATAAATATTAGTATTTGTAGATCAAACGAAGCAGAAACATAGAACACTTGCTCTGCAGCTATTACAGCAGAAATTGTAGAGTTGAAATATCGAGGCGAACATATTGTCCTTCCGTCAGCTGGAAGACTGCCCAATCATAGCGGAGCCTACGGTACCATTTTCAAAAAAATAGTGATAAACTCCGCGGAAAATATAACGTTGCCAAAGTACTGATCCATACATTTTTGGCCAACGCCTTGTGCTTTGCAGGCTTTAGAAAAGTGAACATTTTAAGTTACGTCTTGTATTATACACCTTTCAAAAATACATTGGATATATGAACTATACGGCGGGAAGTGTACTTTGAAGCTAATGCAGAGGAATCGAAGTACAGTGGCTATCGAATTTTGTTCAAAATTGGAGACAAACTAATTTAAATTTTAGCCGCTGCTTTGATGGCAGATGCTTTTTTGCGATTTATCAAATATATTTGCGAAAAACAGTGAATGATGCTCCATTTGTGGCTATTCTGGGTGCAGTCTATTTGCACAAGCTCATTCCGAGAGCCGAAGTCAGCCGCAGGCCTTCAGAGCCGGATCGGTACAAAAATGGCCATTTGCCAGTCCAGCAGACTGCACGCATTTAAGAATGTTCATTATAGCCGGTTAATTCCTGAACGTATTTTTTGAAATGGTGCTGGCATACACTACAGCCTTTCTTAAAATTTCCACCGAGCGAAAGGGAGAGAGGGGGAGCGAGAGACTGGTCAGCTTTTGGAAGTATTTTATGGAAGTATTTATATTTTTCTCAGTAATATATGAGGGCTAAATACAGAAAAATGAATTTTTCTCGTTGTAAATGAATAGCATTGCTTGCTTACAGATATGGCTCGGTCCTGCGTTGCTCTATTCATCGTGTCCTTCTTCTTGTCCTTCTTATCATTCTGGACAGGAATCGCCGGCTGTTGGAAGAGATCGTACTCGAATATTATTGCCACTGGGCTCCTACAGGTAAGGAAATCGTTGCACTGACCCGTTTGTAGTTACCATGGCAGTTCGAGTGTCAATCATGGAGACAGATTGACAGCTACCGTTCTCTATAATTGCTGGCGATTTTCTTTGCATTCGGTAGTTCCTTATTCCTCAATATCTACTCAACAAAAGATTTGGCTAGAAATGGTTGAAGTCCACCCATCAAAATATGGACTAGGCGTTTGAATATATCGAATACGTGTTTAGCATGACTTTGATTCACGGTTTTTAGTTTAATGAAAGCAGTATATAGGAGAATGGGATGAGGGTACATCTTCTTTAATAGCTATATATCTGAGTTAAAATCATCGGATGATTTTAAGCAAAAACTCATTTCGAGCCCAACAAAACCCTCTAGGGATACCTATTCTTGCCTTGGTAACTATTACTAGTTAGTGAGTCAAAACAATGTGTGATTCTTCCCATGTGAAGTGTAGTAGGCCTGAACAAAAGAAGACACAGAATGGTGGCATTGTAGGACATTGCGACAATAAACCTTTTACGTGGTCAGGGTCTCTCCTACTGATAGATTCATAATTCCACGCAGGAAAGCGTAGAAGTCATTATAAACCTGATCTCCTCTGTTGTTTCGCCAGCAGCTTTGAACTCACGGGGTTTAGTAATACGCAAGCATTTCTGAAACGCGCTCTTACCTCACTGTCCGGGTGTGCAAACTTTTGAAGAGAAAAGCACTAACTTGTTCGATGATTTTGTCGTATTCCAGATTCTGGTTGCACTCGTTGCTGGAGGAGCCATGGGGCTTTGGCATTCAGTGGAATATTACGACTATAAGAAACTCCACGATAATCTCAGCTACTATGCTTGGCCATCGGTGAGTGATCACGTTCAATTCACGTTTAACACACGACGACACTTAACTGCTCCGGGTTGAGAGGGATTTCAGAGGTGTACTATGTATGTCTTTGCATATATAATATTTTTTTAGGGCTGACCGTCAGCCAACATCCACGGTAGCGTCTTCTGCATTACTTCGTGAGACGAATCCCATAGATGTACATGTGCAACGGCGGAAACCGAACCCGTGCACCTACGTGTCTCCTTCGGGCGTAAAGTGCACACGAATGCGTCAAATCACCGAGCTCGACAGTTTTGCATATTTAATTGATCGGGTAGCTGCAATAGCCAATAGTTTATGTTCACTTATGAGTCTAGCGCAAACAGACTCAACTGCAATTCGAAACGGCGTAGTGCAACATATACAAGTATGTGAGTTATTTCCCATGAGGCTATTAATAAAATATGACCTACTACCGGGTGCCCAATATCTGTTTCCCGCCGCACTACAAACCGTATTTTCTATCTGATCTATTGCATTAGCCCAAAAACCACACACAACTGCGTTGCAGTTAGTTCGAATTTGTACTGAGTGAAACTGAAAAAGATGCTGAGTAGAAGCCTCACTTATTTTTCTCGTTTTCTTCTCGTACGGTGCACAATTGAACTCTCCAACGAACAGACTTGCCAACAAATCAAGCCTCTTCGTGCTTGTGGTTAGCGATATTTTGAGCAGGAAACGTTTTTATGTTTGCCAGCATTTTGACAGCGGACCAATAATATTTCCAGCCCGCAGCAGGCCACTCATATCGCTGTTTGCAATACGACCACCTCCGGCTATGCATATTGGAGCAATTTTTCTTTCACGCAAATTCGAGTTACGTCTCTGCCCGCCAATAGTTCGGAGCAATATCACAGACGCTATTGGTTGCGTCGAATCAGGCGTTCACGACCACAAGAAGTGCCATTTCAAACCGAACGTTAACGGCGAGTACTCTGAATAAATTCAGTGCCGGGAACCCCATCCCACAGATACTTCGAACGAGGGGTGGGGTACAGTGGCGCTAGACGTGATAATAGTTTATATAATATTACGACGTGTGCCCACAATTTAGCCATAACGTGGCGGACAGTAGAGGCACGATACGCGTTGCCGACGAACAACGATGCGAGGCGTTAACGGTGATAAAAAAAATTGTCGATTTATACACACACGCAAATATATAATACGGACATAATATCTCCACTGTGGGTATCATTTTCACCATATATCTTCCATATCTTGCCATATATTATATAGGATATATTTTGGTGGCAAATTTCTTTTGCCACCAAAATATGGGTTTTCCTCTTAGTTTAAGGAAACTAAGACAACACACCCATACCTATTCGATGGCGACAGTAGTCCTAAGCGAGATAGCAATTTTGCAAAGCGCAAGATCCGGACCTCTCGCTGGAAATCGTATGTTTAGCTAATGGATGTTATTATGGCGCCGTTTGTAAAGTCCGGAACGGTGGCCGTCCCCGTTTGTTCATAGATATAAAAAAAAAACTAGAATCAGTAATTTTTTGCCTTTGAATGATCTGGGGAAGTTTTCGGAGGTAGTTTCATCGTGGGAAGTTGATTCCATGGGAAGAAAATGTGCGCTGATAATACATTACATTGACCATTACATGAGTGACCCGTCGAATAAAGGTAAATTGACAAATGACTAGACGTGATAATGGGATAATGTTGATATGGTCATGACGGTTTGTCCACGAAAGACGGCCAGAAATTATTATTCATGTTTGAATATTCATTTTGGAAATGAAAAGTTTGTCAAAGGCCTTACATTATCTATGACAGGCCTATCATAATGGAAATCAAATTATCTGAGCTTACTGAACTGTTCATCTCTAGTCATTCGATGTTGTGCATATATTTTATTCACTGATGTGCCGTCTACTTCGATTGTGAATATTAATCTGTTTTTATTGGTCATCTGATTGTATTACAGATCCTGCGTCGTCCTGGTGTCACTCTGTTCTTCTACGGGTGGTCGTATATGCTGGCATGGATGGGTGTAGCCTTTAGCTTCCTCACCGGAGTCCTGTTTCTCGGATCGTCCCATTGTCTTCGACGTGAGAAGGATGACGAACAAGCAAAGAACATGCAGTACCTCATGCCCGTATGTAGCTATGTCGTTGGCTCATTCATTTTATAACACGAGTGTATCGTAAACAACAACTCGCGAATAGTGTTTGTTTTCCCAGGGGAGGGGCATTCACGCACATCTGCATTTTGTTTAGCAATTAACGGAAGTCAGTGATTCAAGAAAGCAGCAGGAAAACGTAGAATTTAGTTGAGGTGGTGCGTTATCATATATTGCGACGAACACGCCGACTTTTTTCACTGCATACATAGCTTTACCTAAAAACTTAATGCTAAAATCTGTGAGGGTTGCAAATACTGTCCAATATGAAAAGGATTGTGTAACTTTCTAAAATCGTCCTTAATTAGCAATAATAGCAGCAACGTTTACGATATTAACTGAGAATCACGATAACGACAGTAACATGTACCCTTTGTTATCTGTCTCGTTCCTCCAATATAGGTGTACCCCGACAAACGCCAGCCATACTCCGGTTACGGTTACGCGGCCTATCCCGGCCCATACCCGCCCTATCATCCCGGATCCCAATACAGCAACCCATACGGATACTAGACTAGGCTGATTGTCTGCCTGTCTAAACAGCAGGAAATCTTTACAAATCAACGTTAGGCAAAAGGCCATAATTATCTGTCAATAATATCTGTTGAAAGCAATGCAGGTCTACATTTGTTGCGTACCACTGCGCTAGACACCGTCAATACGAGGAGGGCATCCATGTCAACATGGAGGATCAGACCCCCTACCGTTGTTGCGACTGTAGCCCGAGCTCAACAGGGCGTCTAGCGCAATTATACGGCGATGCGTCCTGCATGAATTCAGCCACACGCAAAAGCGACTGTAGTTCCTGCCGCCTCGGTAGAACTACGGAATATGTAAGACGAACGAAATTAACGACAACGGAGAAGAAGGCATCAATTCGCTAATCTGCAAGCAACATATTCCAGTATCGCACAACTACAGCCGAACGTTGCTAGCGACCCCTAGTCCCAATATATGAACATTTCGACATGAGAGCGCAAGATACGCGCGCACGAGTGTTGTTTGGCGCGTCGCACACGTAACAAGGACAACTGCATGCGCCCGGAGCGCGTTTACTACGTGGAACGCGCCTACGACAACAGGTCTGCTTCTACCGTCTACAACTGCGTTTCCAACAGCCATTATGATTTGGATGGAACTTCCGGAAGTGACTCCTCGGAGTCGGATGTGAAATGGTTGTACTCGAAGAACAGCGCCGGGAGACCGATGTCAGCGGACCGGTCGAGCTGTGTCTGTCCATTCGGACGGGTACGTGAAGATGATTGTCACTTAGTTGCGTCTATGAGCTGTCAGATGCTATAAGAAGATGAAGAATAGAGTATGAACGTTCGATTAGAGTAATATTGATGCTAGTTATGACAGTAGTGACTGCATTCAACAACGCAGCGAGTGCGGTGAATGTAGTTGTGGGCCGTATCAGCGACCGTTTGCAGCGGTGTGGCTCTAGTAGCATTGACATTCGCAGTTTCGTAATGTCGAAATGGCTCAATTGCGAATCAGAGCAGTCAAACGTTGGCGGCTTTGAAATAATCAACTTTAAATCACTCACTTTTCGTACGTACACTCGTTGCCCGTCGGGGCCGTGAATGTACATAGCATGTAAATATATATAGAGTGCAGTGCTAAACACACTTGTAATAGTAGTAAAGATAATAGCACTATGCTAGTGAATCGTGGTAACGCATCATTACGGTAACATACGCCCGTCATGTCAACAGCGTTTTAAATGCCCCGGTGGGTCTATACAGGTGGGTCTATATATATATATATCGCAGTTGGCATGTACCTCACGTTGTTGTGGATATTCGAAATGAGACGGTGCGATACAGCATGACGGCCCTGACATTTTTCTACGACCTACTCAGGGTCGTTTGAAGGACCGAGGATCAGCAGCAAAACGAACCATTTATTCATTCTCTGATCCTATGGTTATAAAGTGAAAAGACAAGCAGGTAAATGTTACCTATTCGAGAGATTAGCCGAAATCAGAAAGTTGTTTTGACTGCCGTATAGGCTTGCGCTGGGATAGGCTCGCTCGATTAAGACTATAGCAGGGCGTACTCTCGCATTTCACCGGCATGGCCTAGCGATCCTCCGGCCAGGTCAATGCTGAATGGATGCAATAAGCCGTTTACTCCGAGATCCACTTCAACTTATACACAAGCGTTTACGTTCACTTAGTTGCTGAGCAGAATTTCGTTTTTGCGTCTCTCATACTGCGTCTGACACTCATCTATGACCTGACTCAGGCGGGTGATCCAACTGAGAGCTCGTCGAAAAGTGCACCACTCACTGCTCCCACAAAGGATACGAACCGTCTACTAAACACGTGTTAGTAACCAGAATTTTCACAACCTGCAGATCGCTGAGTGCACTGCCCTCCTCTCGTGCAGGAGGACCTCACGGAACCAGATTGAATGTATCCAATTAGACCCCCCACAAATGGCCTGGAGATCGTACGCGTGTACATGCTACCAATTAGTAATATTATAAATCATCGAAAGTCTGATGGACGTCGATAGTATTCGTAATTTCAATGAAATTCAGCTCGCAGACACCTTTATCAAATTGCGTAACGCCAAAATCGACGTGGTCCTCCTGTGTGGGCGCACTCGTGTGCGAAAATTCTTTTTCGTGTGACTTTTGTCTCCAAACGACAACAACACTTGTTAATGGTATTGCCTGTTAGTCTGCTAACAATGAACCCACTCAAAGGCGATTAGCTCCTCCGCTCAGTAATCGGAACTCCGAGGTGTGAACAAGAAGTGAAGAACAGCTCCGATCTTCCGACGTGGAGTGGACAGAAGCTCTGGGACACTATGAGATCGTTTGATGCTGCTGCGAGGCGGCTACGTTCTCATCCGAGACTCAACTAACCATGACCTCTACGTATAGTTTGTACCTAAATATTTAGATAATGCTCATTTCGACGGCGTGCGCCAAATACTGAGTGGCCACATTGTATGTGTGCATCAACCGCAGACTGGATGAAGTAGACTGAGTTATTCGTTTAACGATGATATTACATTTCGACATTGTGCGCTGCCTGTATGGAGAGATTGGACAACGAAAAAACAACTCCAACTTTCAGAACGCTACGGAGATCCTTTTTCCGTGATCAGTGGATGAATCTGTCGCTGTCTCGAGCTTCTGTTGGCATCAAGTGAAGGTGATTCTGTACGAAGTACGTGTCTGTGGCGAATACTGCCGGTTTTCCCGATACGCACCCATGGTGCTTCAAACTCTCTGAGTACAGAAGTCACTTAGTTGAGCAACTAAGAAAATAAAAGCATTATGTCTATATTGCTATTAATATGATGGTTACTTTGCATTTACTTGAGGTGCTTCAACACGACCAGCTGTGGATCACATCGAGTTCTGAGTGTGGGTCCGTAGTTATGTCATCCAGTGAGGTGGTAGATATTCGACTGTAATGACCTAACTGAGTGCTACTGCCACCACAATGGCAGTGAATGGTTTTTGCTATGCGAGGAATGAACGCGACAACGGAAATTAATTAAACAATTGAATGAGTGGTTTTGTGGATGGATGATAATAATAAACTCCGTGTACCTCTGAGTAAATGGCTGTTTTTTTCACTGCGTTATTAACACAACGATTCTCGAAGGGCGTCGTGCGAAACTCGGCCTGCTTAAACCGAAAACTCGTTAGACGGGGCTGTTAAGGATAATTGACATATTGCGTCAGCGGGTCATATGCTCGATCACTATTTTTTATGACACACCCTCGAAGAAATCAAGGACTTGGACTCCTTTTTTTTCAATTTTTTTGTTCTCAATTTTTGTTCAAGACGAATGTCTCTTATTTAATAGATCACTATAAAGACAGCTGTGTGAGTCTCGGGAATCCAACAAAAAACCGAGAAACCCCCACATGGCCCACGCGAATCGAAGTAAAATTAACGTAGTACAATGCACGTTCACCGTTGCCAAACCACAAGTAACAGTAATATGCTTAAATATTTCTTCACAAAGTGAGTTTCTTGGTGTGAAAATTAGTTTCCATACGTAAAAGAATAAACGAATTAGGAGTACAATATTGTTAGGCACTAAATGTTCTTAATACTTAATTCTTTAATTATCTCAAATATATCCTCAGATGTCCGCCTGCAAGTTGGGGTCCCAACTCTGCATAATACCATCTAATACTTGCACACATACACACACACACACACACACACACACACACTAGATGGCCTGCTGTTCTCTGGCGCCGAGACCCGAGCTTATTCACCCGCTCTCACTGCTTTGCTTTCTGAGAGAGCTTGAAGAATTAGGAGGACGCG
>MNPL01028405.1:21347-42448 GCA_002081605.1 Tropilaelaps mercedesae
CCGGCGCAACCGCCTAATTCGCAAGGACCTGGCGGGCCCTTCGGCGGCGGGCCTCAGCTGGGGGGTCTCACCACCCTACCTCCGATTCTACCACCGCAGCACAGCCTCGGCCAACAACCGCCGCATGGACCGCAACCCCACGCGGTCCTGCAACAGCAATCGGCCCAGCCACCGCAGCCTTCGCAGGCCGTCCCGCCTCCGCACAACCACACTAACAACCATCAGGCAGTTCCTCCTGTCGCCCCAGCGCCACCACCACAGGTGACCATTTCATACGTGTTTCAGAGTTTAACAGAGCGAAAGAAATACAAAAGAGCATCTTGTCACTAACCGGGTCGATAAAAAAGCAAAGGGAACGAAGTGGAGACGCACAGCGGGGAGTCAGAGCAGGGAGCCAAAGAAACAAACGTGATAACCTTTCAGCGGGAATATTTGATATCCACCGCAGTAGACACAACAGTTACAACCACAAAAAGCTCCACCACTATGCTAAACATAGTTGTACACTACGAGTGCGAGCATTGGAGTGGAGCATCGGAGGGCGAAACAATGATGTAACAACATTTTGACGTGAGCCTGCCCTGGCTGCGTTCTGCTGCTTATGACGGCTGCCGTCCCCTAGGACCTGTGTCCATTTGATGATTCGCAACTTGCTCGTTGTATTTGTTGATGGTTTCGCCGTGGTCAACCAAGCCCATAGAAATTGGCCACGCATCCTTGTTTTTTGCAAGATTTGTTTATCCGATTACCTAATGGATCTTGCTGAAAGTGGTAATAGCGAATCGTCTTGAGAGAGAAAATTAGAAATACGATATTAATGCATGCGCTGAGTGAACCAGAAAGGAAGAGAAAGATGAATCGTTTGAAATTACTTTCTTTTACTGTATCTACGGTTACACACATTTCGACTGCGGACGCCACACTTGAACAAGAGACAAGTCTTTTGTCCATGGGTAATTATATCAACGAAAAGCTCTAACTAATTTAGTTTTAAACCTCAAGCCAAAATCTCGGCTCTCTAGCTCTTCGATCTCTATAGCCTTTTTTAAGCTCATTTTTATTTGTTCGAACGGATGCGTCGGCATTGCTTTACCTACCCACCTACCGACGTGAATCAGTTGTGTCTCACCTCCATGTTACCAATTACCCGTTCAAATACCGCGCTATTTATTTCCAGGCAAATGTTGGCGCTCCGGGTAACGCAGTCAATGTGGCCTTGACCACCGGACTCTATACGCGGCCGCCCCCGCCCTTGCCGAGGAATCATAACAACCAGGGACCCCCCGTCGGGTCGCCTTCTGTTCATGTAGGTGTCATAGAATTCTTCATAACTACGCTCAGAGATTGATATTCGACGTATGATGACGTCCTCGAAATTGGAAAGCTGGACGGTCAATAGCGAGGGAAAAATGCTCTCAGACGCGCGTTCAAGACGACAGAACATTCAGTCCAAAGCAGCTGACTGTGTAGACCATATAATGCCTAGCAAACAGTATACTCTTCGCGATGTAATCTCTATCCCTGGCACAGTCTGTGGCGGTGGTCTGTAAGTTGCCCGACGCTGGTTTAGCATTACTGCAATGAAATGCTGCAGCTAAAGTTATTACATTTTTTTCGATTCATTATGAAGTTCGTAAACGGAACTGCAATCTTAAAATTCTCAAGTTCTTGTGAAAAAATGTGCATAAAGTATACCTTACAAATTGAACGCTATTTGCATTGGATTATAGTGCATATTGTATAATACAGTATTAGGTATCACGGTTCTAATTAGTAGTCGAACCCTTTGATTTATGATCATTTTTTTTCTCCACAGACAAACTTTTCTTTCCAAACAATTGTCCATCGACGAAATTGCTCGTCTGAAAAAAGTGGAAAAATTTACATACAACCAATCAGCGGTAACTATCGTCTGATTTGAACAGTAGTACTACGGTAATGTTCACGATACCACCAAAGTTTGCGTAGAATTAAATGATATAAAACGAGAAGACTATAAAGACGTAGGGGTGAACTGCGATGACCGGGATTAGATAGCAACACACATATATATAAATATATATGTACATATGTATATATACAGATGAAGCACGCAGGTCAAGCAATGACCTGCATTTCTTTCCCAGGTGCCAAAGCGCTACATAAAAGGCACTTCGGGACTTTTCATAATTCTACAAGCATCTACATGACTCGATGCTAACACCTAGTTGTGTAAATTATGACCAATTTATATATTGTATGGCCAACAATAACAAGTTGCTAAGAAGCATGGCTCATACTTCTTAATAACTTGCCTGTTTTTAATAAGTTATTTAACCTATTCGCGATGAAGCTTATTTAAACTACCGAACTCACAGGAATTGTTCTGCATTCACGGACATGCAATGATTTTGGCTTCGTTACAGGCTCGTCCGCCGCCTGTCGTAGGAGTATCACCAGGTGGCCAGACAGGGTATGTGCCTCCGGGGGGCGCGCACGCCAGCTACTTCCTTCATGGGCCCCCACCTGTGGTTCCACCGCAGGACTATTCGACGCCTCCACCCCCACCTCCACACCAGTACTACCAAGCGAATCCCCATCACCACCGACCGCCGCTTGGTCCACCTCCAACGCCATCTGGCAGTGCACCTGGGCCAGGAGGGCCTATCCGGGACCACTACAGGTGGATACTCTTGTCTATCAGCAGTTCGATTACGAAAAAAATATATATGTAAAAACCGTTTGAAAAATCTAGGAAAACACTAAGCATTCATTAAGTCACTTGTCAGATGTTTCACTGTTTTTAATAGAAAGGTGATGAAAAACCACCTCGTTTTCGTTTGACGTAATCCTGGCAATGAGACGCAGAGCGGTGCTCGTTTAAGTGTCCTAATATTTTCGCAGTGTATCTGTACATCCTCTTTATACCATTATATCGAAAGCTGGATAAAGTGCGCTAGCGGACTAGCCTAGATGGCACAAGATTAAAAAATACCAAAAGGATATTTGTTTTCCTTCTGCTGTTTCAGACCATCAAATCAGCACCATCCATTCATGCGGGGCCAAGGTGGCCAAGGTAATCCATACTTAATGCCCCCACAACGACGCTAGATTGTTTGTTGCCGGTATCATTTGGTGGGACTGTGATGAGCCTATGCGAGACGCAAGTGGATATCGCACAACCAACTTTCGATGTTGATGTACATTAAACCTGTAAAAAAGTCGTAAACAATTGAAGCAAATGAACTTACGTATATTATTAGAAAAATAATAAAAAATTAAAACCATGTTCGATAACGTGCCTTTGTCATTATTTCGCTTTTTAGCTTTTAATGTGCCTGCACTAGAAGCTGCTTGAGTAGTCTGCTTGAGGACCCTGTAAAATACTGACAGTTATGTCACAATGAGAAAGGCTTAAATACTGGGTGCCCCAAGTACTAGAGCAATCTCAGTACGCTATTCCATATCAATAAATAATCGGTTTCGTTAATGGGGAATTCATTAGTATACAGGTGTTTGAATGTATTTCACTATGCCTTTATCGTCAATTGTTAAACAAGAAGCATGACGATGATGACTCTTATTCTATAACATACACCTGGAAATTACCTTACAATATGGAACTACTTGATTGCGCCACGGCAAAAGGGTCGACAACTTCTCTCTTTCATATGGGCTCTTTCCATGACATAGTATGGGCTGGAAAGCCCATACTATGTCATTTGGCAAAAACAACTTAGATCCCAGACGTTTGGAGCAACAGATAAAAAAGGGTTTTATGGAGTCAAGCAGATCCTTAAAGCAAACAACCCCACTCCGCGATATCATTTTGCCCATGTAGTCATAGATATATCCACACGCCAAGCTGGGAACGGTTGAGACGGATAACTCGGGCGCTCGTTTCCAGTGCCCAGATATTTTGTGCAGGTGAGGTTGTGTGAGTTTTGCCGCAAATGGAATTTAGACACTTGACATTACAGCCACGCAATGCCATAAACCATGCCGAGAACAGACTCTCACTGTTCGATTTAGGGAACGATTGAATTGTTACTCGAAATCCTATCTTCAGTAATACGATTACAATCATTACATTGTAATTGCATTTGTTCACTTAAATATAGAAAAAATTCTTACTCATTATAACCTACAGATAACATTATAACCTACAACGCTCATGTTCAATGAAAAAAATGTATGTCGACACGTATTCGTGTAGGTTTTGGCCAGCACATGCGGGATCTGGCCAATGATACCTAGGTGTGCTATGTATAAATGGCACTCCGTACCAACTTTATCTCTTTTGTTAAATGCTAAATTGATTTTCGTTGGAACTAGAGATGTTCGCATGCAGGAGTTGTTATATGTTCGAAGGTAGTTGGCCTTGTCTCCATTATAGGCTCGTCCGCCGTCTATCATTGGACTATCAACAAGCAGCCAGTCAGGGTATATTGTTCAGGAGTGCGTGCTACTGCCTATTTTACCCATGGGCCCTCGCCAGTGGCCCCGCCTTGGGTCTATTTGACGCGTTCGCCCTTTACTTGTCTTATCGTTTGTTCATCGAAGCAAGAAACATTTCGCCGAGATGAATTCTGCGCTTTGAGCGCCTGCGTTAATGGTTTTTCAGCTCTTCACCCTACTCGCTTAGCACATTTTCGAAAAGACCTCGACAAGGTTTCAAAAAGACCTGAGATACTCGTTAAGGTATACTCCATGTTAAGGCGACGACCGAGTAGTGGACTAGACAGAAGGAGCCACCATTAATCTCATAATATCAGGTCGAAAGTGTGAGGAAATGCTTTAGCGGACTAGTCTAACTGACGCAGATTTAAAGGGTGTTTCTTCCTTTCATTTGTTCTGCTTCAGACCATCAGGTCAGCAACACCCATTTATGCGAAATAAAGGCGGCTAGGGAAGTCCCCACCACGCCCCCAGACCATCTGTATCAGTCGAGCTCGGTGGCTTGGTGCATTCGTATGCGCGTTGCGACTGGAGGAGACACGTAGGAGGTGCACGGGTTCGATCCCCGCCGGTGCAAATTTTCATTTACATGGGGTCCGTCTTACGAGGTAATGCAAAAACTGCTACCGTGGACGTTAAATGTTGGCTGATGGTCAGCTTTAAAAAATAAAAAAAAAAAGACCATCTGTATGAAGTATCGAGCTGTGATGAGCCTATGCGAGACGCAGGCGGATATGCACGAACTTTTTTCGATGTTGGTGTGTATTAAACCTGTACAAAAGTCGAAAACAAGTAAATCAAGTGAACTCAAATATATTATTAGAAGTTATAACGGTCTACCGGTATGACAATCGGAACGGTAGATAATAAATAGATTTGCTGCAACTTTGGATTTTTTTTATTAATTATGGCACGGAACTTCCAAAAAAATGTAATGCCATGAATTTGGAACCTCTTTAGTTGCGAACCATTAATTCCCTCTCAGAAATGAATGGCTACCGTGCTCTGGGGCTTAGCGAAATACAGCAGACCAAGTTCTGGCTATCCGCGTGACAACACATGCACCTGACATGGAGAATGATTCTATGAGATTCCGGTTTTGGTTCGGTACGGATGTTAGGTGTCGGATAATTTTTGATGATCGTTTTTTTGTTGATGAATGATTGTTTTAGAAACGTTTCCTCTTCCTATGGGAAAAAACAACCGAGTAGCCTGAGGCCTAGCGTAAAGCCCAAGGTTTGTCAAGTTAACATGAGCTAATAAAGCTTGAAGGAGAAGCTAGGATACAATCGAGGCGAAGTTGCACAACTTCGTCGAAATGTTGAAATTTTTGTAGAGATAAAGATACTTCGTCCTCCAGGGATTATCGAGGACGATTAGACCCTTCGTCCTTCCGGTTTGGTTTCAGCGATGTTCCAAACGGGCCTAGGCTGCTTTCCGGCCTCGTCGCCGTAATCGTTTGCAACCAAGTTGTCTTCAACCATTCGTCACATGGGAAAAAATCATCTTTGAAGAACCTCGGTAAACACATGTCGGGTAAGAAAATTCGATTTATTTGACGCATCGCAAAACTCTGCTGCGTATAATTTCTTGAGGATAATATCCGATTTCAAACAGCCAAGGTTCAGTGGAAAAGTAACTATATTTTTTGCCATTGTTTATACTGGCTAATGGCGACTTAGCGGCTCTTTTAAGAACAAAGCCGTTAGTTTTGTGGACGTCCTTAGTCTAAAACATCATTCAGTAGCATTGTGTGGGCTACTGGAGAATCTAATGTCGTTGCCGACGGTTTAATAAAAAAAAACTATCCTTGTAAGTTCTTGTATATTTAATGGGCCCTTTTAACCAGAAAATGATATCACGCGGCCCCTAAATTCTGACCAGTATTCGATTGTAGACGCCCTTCTTGCTTCGATTCCTTACTTTGCTGCTAACTGCTCAATAGTTGTATGGTCTCACCACAAAGCAGGTAAATTTGATGTCCCAATTGAGTCATTTGAGTTACCTGACATGCGGTTGCTCAGAGATCTCTGAATGCGATTACGAATGGATAAAAGCTAACTGAAACCTTGTAAATTGGACGGAATATCTTGGCAATTGTGGCAATCTGAACGGTGTTTTGAGTCCAGATTCTAGGTTGCATGAGGCTTTGAATGGAACCTTTCGCAAACTGAAAAAATCTTCGGGATAGAAGATTCGCTGATAGAAGAATACGTGGCAGAAAGGCATTCTTCTTTATAGAGGTAACCGACACTCTGATTTCGGACGATTTTTGCTCTGGCCTGATCGCTACAGGTAGCTCTTCGAATGCACGTATTCGGATGATATTGAATGTTCGTCTCTTGCAATCAGCAACGAGTTTAGCATAGAAAAACTGAAAATTCGCCCTCTAAATTCAGTGCAATTCCCAATGAGATTTCTTCTACATTCTATAAAAACCTCGCAGTCGTGCTCGCGGAGCCTGTTGTAATGCTCATTTCCCAGAAAAGTAAAAAATTCTCCGTTAGTATCTTTTGTGTTGTTTCTAAGGAATACATAGCTTGCGTTTAGCAAAAGAAACTACTTTAACCATATAGGGAACTTTCTATCGCACCTATTCGGTCCAAATAAACATGGGGTTATAACGGTCGACGCCTACTAAGCTTACGGACACAAGACTAAGTTGTCCTTCAAACTCATTGTGAAATATTTGATCATATGTGTTTTGATTTTTTCAAAGGCTTGACCAAGTGCACTACGACCGGTTAATGAGAAAGCTCATTGCCATTGGAGTTACCCACCTTTTATTGGCCTGATCTTCAAGGCTGTCCGTGAGATTGCATGTTTCATGTTACAAATACGGACACGTTTAGTTCTGGAGGAGATTGTTCTTTGCGCGTACTCCAGAGATCTTATTTGGGCCCCCTTTTTTCTAACATATTGATACATATAATAAAAAGCGATGATCCCTATAAGTGTGCAGTATAACCTTTCCGCTGACAACCTAAAATTGTGCAGACCCACGGTTGACACAGAGATATAATTCGAAATGGAAAGCCGAATTTTAATTTGGATCATCATGTTAATCAGATCATCAAGTCAAGCATTTACCGCTTGTTTCAGTTTTAAGTGGCTTGTTAAAAAAATCTCTTCCATTTTACATTAGTGTTTGTACAAGTCTCGTGATCCCTTACTTATTAAATTGTTCGGAAGTCTGGCGGCCATACACGAGGAAATACGTAAAGGTTATTAAGCGTGGACCGGCCCGATCCTTCGACGAATTGCCTTGATAGAGCAAAAAGATTGTTGTACACACAAAATTGGGCCGAAATGGTAACCGCTGTTGGTTGTCACACACGATGAACCATTCGTTGAGTGTAAGCAACAACGAATCTGTTGCTTCTTGCACGACCATTTGTCGATAAAAAAGGAATATATATATGATGCCATATTGTAATATTGTGAAGGCTGACCATCGGTTGTTAAACGTCCTTCCCTTGCTCAATCCAAATGAATACATCATTTTTGAGTCTGCTTTTGATATTGCCGTTATATGTGCCAATAACGCATCGACATAGCCAAGTATTGCACGTAACGTTTCAGCCCAGTTATGTAGGTATAATTTTGTTAGTAGTCACTACGTAGACTACCAAGTAATGCAGACAAGTTATAAGGCGCCACAGACGTAGCAAAAATGAGATGGGTGCCTTACAGTAAAGCTGCCGACCAGCTGAAAGCACAAATAACGATGCTTTTAGGAAGGGTACATTTGGACATCTTCTCCACCTTCTTTTCCGTTCTCCTAAAAAGGGAAACTACAGACGCAAATCATTTTGACATTAGCAAAGTGACGGGCACCGCCGGAACCCACGGGCATCGGCTTACTCGTTAGAAACTTATTTTCACAAGAAGCTGGGTTTTGTCTGACGCCATGAAAATTCCCGACAGCGCACGGGAGGTTGCCTCACGCCGTGCTTAAGGCATTGAGCTCTTTCCACCATATTTCGATATAAACCCAACGTTTTACAGCCGCCAGTATGAAATTCTTAGCTTACGCATTCCCCTCTAAACGGCTCGTGGACGTTGTTAACTCGTTAGGGTGCTTCTACCCATCCATAATATTGTTGTGACTTGACTAACAGGTTGATTCGTATACCCAGTCCGAAAGGCAACGAATTCTAGCACCCTAGCAACCAGTACGCCGAATACGACGATTAACATCATTAGTTTAAAACCCAAATATAGTACAACAGCCATAAAGATTTGTAGTGCTTGCAGCAGAATTTATTTTTCTCCATCTTAAATTAGATTTTGAAAGCCATTTTGCGTACAGATCATCTATGATTATCGTTCCGAACTCACTTCCATCGTACATGCATCATCAGATGAATGTCTCCCGTAGTTTAAATAAAGGTGAACATTTATGATATGATATGATATATGATATGATAGGGTCCCAGCCTTACGTTTTATCCGCTTATGAACGCGTATTTATTGCTCGACGGCCATGATCTAGGATAACACTGTTGTTCCCCTTAAGCAATCGCTTGGGACCTTTGCCTTCTAGTAGCCTTATTCTTCCTCTACCAGCTCAATGTGCTCACGTGCAGCTTCCAGGAGTGCTGTTGTTGATTCCACGCACTGACTGAACCTCTCTTGACACTCCTTGCGTGAATGCGTGGTTCGGCCAGTAAGCGAGGCATTTCTGTATGCCGCCCAGGGGGCTTCGGGGTCGCTGTTGTCGAGAGACATCATCAACTCCGTCACGGAGTAACCTTCGCCCTCGGCTAGACTCGGTTCGACGGCCAATTCGCAAACAATGCGAAGAACACAGCGATTGCTATCGTTCTCGCGGATGTAGGCGAAAATCGTGCGAAGAGCTAACTCTTGGGAACTCTCGTTCGCCTCACGACGCCGTCGGTAGGAAGACTGCGGGGGCGCTGGCGTGTAGGCGGGTGGGGCTCGCGAGTAGGTGGATGAGGCTGGCGTGTAGGCAGGAGCAGCTGGCGTAGAGGTGGGTTTATTACCGTAAACAGGCTCCTCGGGTTCGGGTTCAGGCATCGAGTAGCTGGTGGAAGACGGTTTACTTCCAAAGGTCTGATATGGTTGGTCGGTCATCTTGGTCTGCTTGAGGAATATAGACGCAGGTATCACGTGCGGATGGATCAAATGCGCCTTCGGCAGATGCTGAGTGGTGACGAGTCCGGCTTTAAAGCCAGCCTTTGCGCCAGCCAAGGCACCGATTCCCATAACTTTTAGTTTGAAGGGCAGTTGGAGAATACCCATCTTCGCTTTCCCAGCAGTGGTGAGTGCGGTCTGAGCTAAGCGGAACTTCGCTTTGGCTAGCGCAAATTTACCTACGCCTAGGCCAACGGGTGCGAGGATCGGGGTTTTGGTTAGAAAAAGCTTCACTTTCAGGAGACCGAGGCCTTTCAGTCCGAGAAGCGCAGGCGCCGTTAATTTGACGGGTCCGAGGACAGCCAGGGGTACAAGTAACCCTGCAGGGATGATTGTAGCGCCTAGCTTAACTACACTGGCGCCTAACGCAGCGACTCCTTTGGCAGCGCCCGCCAGTGCTAGCAAGTGGGCTGTCGCCATTGAGACGGACAGCACAAACAGACCTGCTATGATCAGCAATCGCATCTGGGGAAAAATTGAACATATACAACTCAGTTAGGCCTGGGGCGGATAAACATATTTTTCTATACTTATTTTGGTTTGTATTTGTCGGGTTCAAGTTGGAACGCTAATCGTATGTTACATCAATATACTATTTGATGAATTAGAACGACCAAAGCAAGGCCAGAGGTTGGATCAGCACCGAATTCAACCTCCACAGAAGAAAACCTCAGTAGCTGCACTTAGACCTACCTTTCTTGCTCTAAGAGTAGTCAGTACTGATCGCTGGCCCGTTGAAGCGCTCTTATATAGCGCGTTGTCTGTACTCTACACGGGAGAGTGTTCTGCAGATCTTCGAGGATTTCACTGGCTGATCCACTATCGCCTGGTATGCGCTGTTTGATGCTGCTGCGTGACTTTGAAAGGCACCGTTAACTTTAGGGTACGCTTTTTTGAAGAAAATCTGCGTCTCACGGTGTTAGTCAGTTCTTTGAAAGCCCCCCATGAGCAAGTGCATGATGGGAAACTCCACTGCAAAAAAGACAGCTTTGAAAATTAATCTTCTTATGAATTGTTTATCAGCATAAATAGTGGTACGAATACGTTTATGACATTTCGGGAATGTTAATGTATGCATATTACCGTCTGGCCACTCTCCATATATTACAAATGCATGATAGTAAATCTCATCTAAATGTCTTGGAGTTAGTTCTCGAAAAAAAGCTCAGGATTATTAGATTCTGCTGCCTCTAATAATAACACTAATAATTGTAAAGTTTGTTGAAGATTATTTTTGTTATTTATCTTTGTGATATTATTTGCTGCCTAAACTCTCAGCAAAGGACGACAATATCCCTACAATAAAAGCTACATTTCCAGCTTATGGCCAATAACAGACGGTGGACGGGTAATTTACGCGTTATTTTCTTTATATAGGGCTATCGAAGGTTTTATTTTTAGACACAGTGTTTAGTTTCCGTGGGAAAGGTCAAGGTGGGAGCTCTACGCTTGCCTAGAACGTCATATTCAATAAGTAAATAAATCAATGCGTCTATAGTTAGGCGGATTTTCTTAACTTGCTCGGCTTGACCAATTTAACGGCTTATCCTGGTTGGAAAGCGCGGTATATCACAAGTTTGGGCTACAATCTTCGCGACGGTACCACCTGGGACCAAAGTGGCGTGTCGATTTCTAGCCATTGGAGTCATTTCGCCTGGACAACTAGCTTTGTCTGTAACTTAAAGCTTTACCCCATTTTCTACAACACTCATGTGCGCAATCTAAGCATTATGAGCTCCGCTCCTATGTAAACATATTCTTAAAAGTTGCAATGTAGATATTACTCGAACAATAAGTCCGGTTTCTTAAATAATATGGTACACCTGATTGAAATGCGATCGTCGTGTATTTAACAATAAACATACCTCTGTTATACGTGCGGCTATATAGAGGCCATGTTCTACTCGAATTTCCGTATTGCTCCTGAACCTCCGGACTGTACATGGAAGTGAATGCATAAAGCCACTCATAGTGTTCAAACGTTCCCTAGCAGGTGGATAAATTGTCGTTAGGGTATTTTCCGTGACTTCGCAGAGGACGGCCTATTGTCAAACGTCAGAAAATAGCTTGCATGAACACATATACCAGGTTCTGTAATTTTGCAAATGCTTGACAGTAGCATGATAAATGCTAAGAATGAATAATCCTTGTAGCGAGGAAACAGTGATACTCTAAATGCTGTTTAAACTTGACAAATTGAAGAGCAAGGTCTCCAAGGGGTGTTGCCTGCATTTTGCGTGGATATAACGCCGCTACAATGTATTGGTTTTATGAGCATTTTTGTACGTAGATAAAGTATTTGTATCTTTTTTTAGTAAATTCTACACTAAATTCACAGTAATACCTTATTGTGAACACTTCAGTTTTTATTACTAGCATAAAGCCTCTGTATAGGTAGAACCTATATGACTTGAGCCGTGTCGAGAAGTTGTATATATATATATATATATATATATATGCATACGCTAGGAGAGCATATATATTAGCATTTTTGATATAAACTATCGATTCAAAGGAATGTCCTGTTTTTTGTATTTTCAGTGCCAACTTGTTAGCGTTTGAAGATGCTGGTTTCATCGTGGCTGTCAATAAGTGCCTTGGGGTAAGCGATATCCGTAACTCAATCAGTTCAACATGCTCGGGCCGATTTTGCTCGACAGACAGAGTCACTTCGCTGAGCTCTATAACGGACGTTGCGAAAAAGCCAAAAATAGCGAAAAGGACGTTTACGTACACACTTAGCTCGTGTTGAATTCATCAGAGCTTCAAGCTTATAGCGGTTTTACGAGACGCGACAGCCTCCTCGTCTATCGAGGGGTGCGTGCCCCTTTGGTGCTAGAAATCGCTATTATGTGGAATGTGACCAGATTTTGGCCGTGTGGATGGATTTAGCGTATAAGCCAATTGTTAGTGCACGTTTCTGTGTGGCTATAGGTTTCCAGCTCTACTTTTTCTTAGTGCCCTGGTGAAATAATGCGAGACTCTGAAAAGCAAGGGTGGGTCGGATTAGACAGGTCGGCGTCAAACGTATACGGCGTATACGAATATTTAATGCGGCTCAAATCATCAAGATTGGCGAAACGGACGTTAAGTACGGCAAGTGAAGCAAAAAAAATAAAGAGAAAAACTGATGCTTTACGGCAAAATGCCCCAAAAAATAATAGAGTGAAGTGGATGTTACTAGGCAAGCCTTTTGCGGACAGGAAGATTGTATGTAAATTGAAGGCGGTTGGGTCGAGCACAGCTTATTTTTCGTGTATATTACCGCGAACAGGCAAGCCCCTAATTACCTATTTCATCGTGATTCCAACGACCTGTCGGTTCGTCGTCTCACGTATTTTGGAGCGTATTTGAGAGTTTATTTCCGTGAGTACCACATTCATCGCCTAATAGCTGATGGTCAGTAGTATTGCATTCGGCTTGCCTATTGCGTACGTTCAGTCACCCGACGCATAAGAGCGCAAGTTTTACTCGTTGTGCAAGCATACTGTAATATATAAAATAGGATATAATTCTATTATAGAACTGTACTGGTCGTACTTATTTTCAAACGGTAATTTTGCAATCACCGAGTTTACTAGCTTTTGAAGTATGCATCATAAGTCACTGTAGCATAATAACACTGATATCTACAATATGTGCACGGTTTTATAAAATATATATCTGTTTCTTTTTCTCCGATATTTGATTCACAGTCTTAGCTGCCATACGCAGAACTTTGTTCTTCCGATGGCCGTCGTCAACAGTTTTTCAGGCTTGAGGAAATTTCTCCAAAGGTATCGTTCAAGATAACTTCAGCGCGATTTAGGATCATCTCGTAGTCACATCTCTGTAACAAAAATAGCGTGTATAAAAAGCAGAAGCAACGGTGCTGCGTTAACCATAAGGAAACCGTTTAACGGAATTTCAACCTGCTAGAGCCTCGTAAAAATGCTAGAACCATGAATACCTGTCTTAGAAATTTTCTTATTTGTAGCATCGGAGCATGGCATCCGCAAAATTTCACTGAAGAAGCAACTGCGGATCTCTGAGGCGAACGATTTAGCATCAGACAGATTTTATCAACGTAACCACACAGATCAAACGCTTTGAATGTTTGAAGCGTCGTCAATTATCTCCTGCAACGTAGAGGAATTTGAAAATAATAATATTATGGCGTCATCAGCGTGGGGAGTTGTGGTACAAAATTCGCCAGCTGAATTAAGCAAAATGAAATTAATGCACACGTCGAACAGAAAGGGCCCAAAACTAACCTCTGAGATGTTTACCCACCCACATTAATTATCCACCATACCTCCCACATTTATCGGTGGATTTCTGACCGAGAGGTAAAAACGAAAGCAGTTCACCATGGCAAAGCGACAACTAAGCGCTTAAGCATCTCCAAAAAAAACGAATTTATGAGACAGCTGAGCATCACAACCATATTCAGAAAAACCGTGAGCGATAAATCTTTTTTTTTCTAAAGGACTTATTGCTTCCTGCCATAGGTGGCCTTAAGCAGACTCAGTCGAATGTGACCGTCAAAAACCAGACCGGAACGGCAAGAAGTGGTCAGGATATGTTTCCAATCTGAACTGCTCTGCTCATTCCAATGCCTTGAGTGAGTAATCAATCAACGACAAATTATAGACATTCCTAAGCTTACAACGGGAGACACAAGTTCTATAGAAAGATTCGCAATTCTCGTCAATGAAGGGGCGATTCAGATGCGTACAACGTTCAAAAGCTTGTTCGGGTATCACAAGCGCCTGAGTTCCAACCGACTGTCGCGACACGAAGTGATTGGAAAGTTTCTTCACTCGATATTCATTCCTGACAAGGCGTAAAGGAAGAGACTGCCATGCTAAATCAAGGACAGGACCGATATAGGACAGGGCACCGAAAACGCACAACGATGCTGGGGCTTCAGAGCCCAGTGAAACAAAATGAGAATTTAGTTCATATGCACTGCTTTGAGGGGCCTTTAACGTGCCCGAACTGGTCTAAAGAACTGTTCAAAACGTAACCTTGAATTGCCTTTTACCACATACCTTACCAGTGAACCTCCACCGTTCAGAAAAAATTGCCTGAGGTTCCCTAAATTCCTTTGTCCACAAAACAAGGTTCTGACCCGAGGAATAGCCAGTCTCAGCTTATGGCAACTGTGGTAGTAAGCAGGTGTATCCTCTATAGAGCTGATATGCCAATACAATCAATTAAACTTCATTAGACACCTCAGGCTCATGAGGCCCGCAGAGAAACGGAAAACCTTAAATCGACGTGAGGATGCGGTAGGCGACGTGTGAGGAAAACATCATCTTCAGCGTGGAGCTGATCAGTAACGGCAGCAAAAGCCGAACCGACGCACGGTAGCCTTGCATCCTATTTGCCTTCTCAATGCGTTCTTTAAAGCGACAAATACTTTTCCCACCACACCGTCTCATTCAAACGGACGTTTCAAACTGAGATCAAAGCAACAGCCGATGTCCTATCAGTAATTGTAACGAACACTGGCTAGCACTGTAAGAGCAGAGAGGCCTTTCACACATCGTTCTCACAATGTCCAAAAAACCGTCGCCATTTTTAAAAAATATCTACGTTAGCGTCGTCGACGCCTAAGAACAGGACAGCGCTGATTTTTAAGTAAAATGTCCCTCAAAATGTCAAGTAGAGTACCCCTGTGTGCAATATTAGCGGAGAAGGGACCAACCACGAAATATTCAAACCCTGTTCTATTTACATGCACGTTTGTATTGTTCCGTCTGAGCTACTTTGTACGGTGGTGGAGTGGCTACTGAATGCTTGGCAGCCCCTCCACGAATATTTGAGTTTTTTCCCTGCCGCTATAAAGGTGAAATCGGATATTCCATGACCCTCAAAGTCTGCGTTCAGTTTGACCATGTGTCACTCACCACAGCCAGTGCTTAGATTAAGTGCTTATATCAGTGCTTAGATTTTCTTGGTCAAAGACATCATTCTCAAGCTCCAGCTGGTCGGATTTTTTTAATGTAGCCAATGCAAGTAATAAACTGAAAAAGTTGCAAAAACTCCTAGGTGGTTCATAAAAACTCCACTATTTTTGACATGTTTTTAGGTAACAATATACAAATGTTTGTGTATCTTGTTGAATCTGTCCATAAAAAATGATACGTTATTTCACTCTACCGTCACTCTTCATTGACGTTCGATCCCAAATCATAAAATGCGTCCAACCAAGCAAGCCCCATGATGGATGCATATCCGTGTGACATTTTACGGCTTCCCGTAGGTACGGCATCCAGAAGTTTCATAACAGAATAATCGGACTCGCTTCATTTGAAAGTAAACTTCCTTCACTGCAGTTTAATATTCGGGTTTCGTAGGGTACGCCCTTCATTTCTAACTTTTTTTTGGCCCTGGGGTTACGCCTTGCTTGCGAAAATGGAGTCTAATTCAGTTTGACTTTGTGACCCTCAAAGTTGTCGGCGACCATTGTTTTCACAGCAGCGACGTATGATCTGGTGAGCGTTCCGTTAGTGACCTGCGCTGTCACATAGCTGTCAGTCTGCGGTTAGGCTAGCGTTTGCACCGCGACTGCGACTTCTGGACAGTAACTTTTGCATTTGCGGCTTCTGGATGAAGTGGCTTTACAAGATGCACCAAACAGCGTGGCATCAGCTTCACGCTGGCCTACTTTGCACGCGTGTTGAGAGCAAAACAACGAAGTGGATCGAAAACTGCACTTCTTCGAGTATAGGCCGGCTTCGTGGCCGCTTCACCTACTTGTCCATAGATGCAGCGGCTTTTTGTTCGAAGAATAGGCTAATACTGCAATGCCAAATTATAAATAAATATAAAGTAATATTATGAATGCAATAGTACATCGTGTTAGCTTGAACAAAATGAATGAATACTCGTCAGTTTATTTAATTGACCTTGTTTAATAAATGGTAGTTTATTACATTGCTAGAATCTGGCACTGTCCCCAAAGCTGCGGCTCTCTACGACAGTACAAATACATCAACCTGTTAACCTTACACTTCCCACGTGTTATGCAATCCTAAAGCGGCCGCCATTTGCCACATTTGAGCTGATGTCAAAACATTGACGACACGATGTACTTCTATCAGATTGCTTCTAAAAATATCATATATCATGGCTATATATCGAACAAAAAGGTTATACACGTTGGAAGTCGTCATAACATCTGTACCACGCCAAGTGGGCACGTGTGTTGTTCATGTGTCATACATAAAACATTCTCATACATTACTAGCCCTTCTTCTCCATCACGTTTGAATTCGTTCTTCTCTGATCTAAGCAACGTACTATAGAGACGTAAGTACGTAAATTGCTCAGTCGGAACCTGCTTATAGCGACACGGGAGGCGGTGTCTGCCCAGCGCGCGGCGGGCGTGCACATCGTACGGCTACCGTATTATTGGGACGGGCAACTAACGTATCTGTTGTGGCTTGCTCTTTTGCAGTATAGCTCACACACAGTTCCCACACACTTTCTATTACATATACAGAACACTTTTGGTATAGAAAAGCCATTTGATTGTCCTGCAATTGCAGTTGCAGCCACTCAATAAAGACCCCTCGTTCTATCCTCAGGCAGTAACCGCCCATCAGCCTATTTGCTAGCTCCTATCAGGCTCCGTTTCGCTGACGCCACAATGGCCGGGGTCGACTTCGAACATCGGTTGAACTTTCGATGGCAAGCTTTTCGCGAACGGGTTGAGAGGCCTGCACGCGCTGCGTTTTGGAACTTGATCCATGGATGGGTCTTATCAGTGTCATCGAGCGATGATAAGAACTTCGCCACGTCCTCACCATAGCCCTCGCCGAGGGATGCGTCGGCCGCCAGCTCACAAACAACGCGAAGCATGCAGCGGTCGACGTCGAGCTCGTCGACGTATTGGAAGATCTGACGAAGAGCTGTCATCGACATGGTGGCACTTGTGGAACGACGTTCTTGAGAGGCCGCGTCCTGAGATGACGTAGTGGAGGGTGGCGTTGCACGCATCGCCCTCTTATCGTCCTCCGTGTTCCCGTGGCTAGAAATGCGAACAGGCACTGGTTGTCGATGGATCGGTTGAATGTTGCCTACGAGCTTACCAGCGGCTGGTCCTGCGCCGGTCGCGGCATTGCGCACGGCTTGGCTACCGGTAGGCCAAGGCTTAGTGATAGCCAGACGAAATCCAAAACGCGGGTTTCTCTCATCTGCCCCAGCCGGCGCCAAATAAGGCCTGAGTCGTAGATAGGCAAGGCCTTTTAGTCCGAAAAGCATTGGCAGGGAGAGGCTCAGAGGTGTGATAGCAGCCACTGAAATGTGACGGCTCGCCGGCACGATTACGGAGCCCAGCACCCCAAGTGTGAAGGCGCTCGCGCCTACAGCGGCCAAACGTTGCGTGGCGGCCCACATCGCGAACGGCTGAGCCGGCGTGATTGTTAGCAGCAGCATGAGCAGACTTGCAAGGGCTGATTGGCTCATCTGAAACATACGAACATTGCGAATTAGTGACGGATTTCGTTAGCCGTACGGCGATTACAATCCCTTTGCGTCATGATTCGGTGAAGCTACGCGGCTCTAAGGTAAAACCTCTGGCGATGCTGGTTCGTTTCAAGCTTTTGGATTACTTCGAGCATCCCGATCAATGCAAACAGCTACGACCAGCCATTGTGGACGAGCAATGCTTCTCAACGACATCAACAAGACAAGTTGCTTATCCTAGTTTTCGAGTCCCCTTTGTACAAATTTTAGGTAGAGTCCTCTAATAAAAACGTGGCCAGAAGACGACTCGTATCTTACGCACCGTTTGTTCTGGTGTGCTGTTAAAACTGAAATGAACAGTCAGAAAATCGCTTGGCTTTATGTAGGTGCCTGCCGAAGAATCTCAACACGAGAGAATTCAATCAGAATGCGACAGGTGGCGCCGGTTTAATAGGGTGGCCGTTCATATACTGAAGGCCGTTATGTCGAACCCCACTCGCGTTTAGTGAGTATCTGAAAGCCGACATGGTGGGGAGCCCGACGCGAACGATTCAGGCTCATGCTCGTAGCGAGTAAATCAGCCAACACGCGATGATATACAGGGGTTCAACCTGTTGCTTTTAAAATGTATTCATGCATTTGATCGAAGGGGGTGCACACGGTCGCCGAGTCATCGGGCCCATATTCTCGATGCACTGCGCTAAACATATTCTGGTTAGCGGTAAGGAGATTCTAGTCTATGCTTAGGTTAGAATCACTTTGCGCATTAAATCCTCAACTCGCGTGACGAATAGCAACCAAAAAATGTGGACAGAAGGGATTTGCTCGAGGCTGCTCGTGTTCGTGCTGCCAGTCGTACGTTTCGATGAGCAGTAACCCTGATTGACCCGAACTCTTCAGGGTATTTTTATTGTGACTTCTGTCGGCAAGATTGCGGTGCGTCACTGCACTTCAGAGGAACGTTTAATGAAAAATGCTCCCGAAACCAGTGATATTTCACAATAATTCTAGGTTGGTTTTGTCCAGCAAAGCAGTTAGAGCCTCCTTAATGGGCAGTGTGTAGTTGAGCCTATTCAGCTCTTTCTGAATTTATAGAATGAGAACGAGAGCTAAAAGAAACAATAAAATTATTATAAAATCTGCCCGTAAAAAGTCCCATTTTTCGCACGCCAGCGTTGCATGTTCACTTCTCACCCATGCTTTAGTTTTGTTCCGTGGTCAGACTCTGTGAAGACATTGCATTAACTTTAAGTCATTCGATGCCTAACCTAGCAACTGTTGCCGATTCGTTTTCTTTCCATATCTGCCATCTGGCAAATTTGCCTTGAACAATCGAAGTCAAATACGGTTTTTTTACACACAACCGTGACAGCTTTTGCCATAAGCCCCATAATGACTGCTTGCGTTAGGTAAACAAGGCTCATGTGGCACCGCCGGTTAGCAGCAACCGCTGCGCGTGCTTCAGAAGTGGAGCTAGCCAATTGTCGGAACCTTATCCGACTGTTCCGAATATATCTCAATTAAGTCGAATTAGTATGCACGTTATTTCGGCACACATAGCCACGTCGCGTTGTTGACATTTATGGCGCTCGCGAGACCATGTCACTGGCGTCTCATAGTCGTAGTCTTTTTTCTCCTCCCCATGCGTTACGATGCCCTGTCCTGTCAGAGCCAGGTAGTCTCGTCAGATGGTTTGCCGTTACGTTCTGTCAGGTCGAAGCGCGCGGATTGACCAAGGATATCGCTGACTGGAATTTCGCCATTGCTACTTTGAGACGGGGGATTATAAAGTGTTGTACTTTTGTCAGTAAGAACAGGTTCAGGAGGTTTTGTTGCGGCCGTAAGCATCGCCCGATTATGTTCGAGTTCGCTCAGAGTATAACGGTCATCTCTATTTTGACCTACCTGGCAATCGTCATTGAAGTTGCCTCAACTCAGTCGAAACCTGGACAGAAGCTAATTTGTTTTGGAAACGACTTCGTTACGCAGCTTGTTTCGACACTTCTGGACCGGAGTCGTGAGAATTTCGCAAGAAACGAACCAAACACATTAGGGCCCCATAAAGAGCACATCGGGTTCCTTGTAAGTACATGTTTGGTAGGCGTCTGAAAAGCCTTAAATTCGTACGGACGGTCCTAGGTGACATTGTCACATATTCCCTGTAACAATTCTCTCTCTAGACGTCACCTCCTATAGGTTTGAATCAGTTCAAAACGAATGAGAATGCGCAGCGCTCGTAGTGCTGTACGTAGTAATGTATTCTACCATGTGCAGCACTGCTCCAGCTTAGGGATTTTCGAACGAGTAAACAATGTGGTGGTTGAATTGGAAGGTTGGATTACAGGCAAAAACGCCATTTGTGCACAAGGCTGCTCGATTCGCGCAGCGTCTTTCTACGGCATTGAATCGTTCTACCGCGAACGGTGTTATTTGCACATATATCCACGCTGCTCCCCCACGCTCCAGTATATTACACATGAGCAGGCACCGCGAACGTATTTACTACTCCGGTTAACTATTTATCCGGCCGCGACGTGTGCATTGTCTGCCGTGAATAGAACTGGCATCGATATATTCTTAGTGCACCGTACAGATCTACGAGGGCCTGACGCACGCAAACGAAGATGCGTGAGCGCCCGCATCTGCGCAGCTAGCATGTCTGTACCTTGCATTTGGGGCCCGCATTTGTGCGACCCATGCGTCAGCCCGAATCCTGTTCAGGAGGAAAATAATATAAGTACAGTGTGTTTTTCTGTCTGTTGACTCAGATCATCTACAACGGACGCGCCTACAATCTATCGAAAGCCTTCGTACACGGCCAAATCACCGTCGACTGCGATTCGAGTCCTACATTCGCTCGACTACGCATACCCATAGCGATTCCTGGATTCGTAGCAGTCTACGACTACATAATGCCTGGACACATCGCCTCGGGCAAGGTGATCGCTTCCAGCGACTACATGGGAATGATCTACACATTGGATACGCCGCTCCAGGGTAAGCGTGTAGAATATATTGGGACGGGTAGGCTGGGTCTTCTTCAACGATAG
>MNPL01028412.1:24241-38703 GCA_002081605.1 Tropilaelaps mercedesae
TCGTCGCCGTCGCCGCCAGCATTTTCTAGTAGTCGCTACGAGAGATTAACGACTGATTTCAGATGTGGCCATATCAATTTCGCTTTCGTCTCGTCCCCCCTCGCGACTTCGAAGTTCGGCAGGCAACCGTCATTCTAATGGCACCACCTTCAACTTCCACTCGAGCTGGCCATCGGACAATGGCAATTAGCCAACGCGACTCAAGATCCGAGCGGACAGTAGAAATTACCTTCAGATCTCGCTGGTGAGGTGATTGACAGACAGACGTTCTGCCTGTTTAGCAACAACACGGCCAATAAACACCAACACTTGATTGGCAGATATGACCGCTTCCTGCCACCAGAGCGGACGGCCTCTGCTCATAGCGGCCGAGAGGGGAGGCCTAAACGACGGCCCGTTCATGTTTTTCTCTTTGTTTTCAGCGTCATAACGAGTCATTGGGCAACGACTGTATCGAGCTGCTGCTGCTGCTGTTGCTGCTGCTGCTGCTGCTGCTGTTGCTGTTGCTGCTGTTGCTGCTGCTGCTGCTGTTGCTGTTGCTGCTGCTGCTGCTGCTGCTGCTGCTCAAAATGGCGAGTGGAGGACCAAATGCAACCGCTCGAATGAGAGCGCGCGCGCGCGCGCGCGGTCACTGAGTTAAGATACGGCCGTCTTGTTGGACAGGTAACTCTGTTGTTGACTCGTTGTTGTGATCGGCTTCATGGATTGGCTGCATGTCAGCTATATACGAATGCTTAAAATGAACGAGTTGACAGTGAAGTCGATAACTTCGACTCGAACGAGAGTCGACTATAGGCCGCTGGTCCATTGCAGGACGAGTTTCATTAGGACAAGGAAGGCCTATAGGGAGGCTGTCTCGTAGAAGCGACTGATTTGTAGGCCACGCAAGTGGACAGGACCAAAACCGAGCATTGATACGCGGGGATGAGTTCGTATCTACGTAGATACAAACATCCAGATATCTCACGTCTACATGAGCCGTACGATTCGTACAGTTCTCAGTTTAGGAACTTCCTCTGAACTTCATGGGATCGCAGCAGCAGCAGGAAGCGTAGCAAAACCGCTAAACTAAGCGGTCAGAATCGGCAGAATCACGACTCTTCATAATTAGATGCAACGAACAGAAGGAACACACGAAACTACTCCACCGATACGACGTGTCGAACGAATAGAGAACGAACACAAACAGGCCGTGGCCCTGCAGAAGGTCCTCGTTGTCCTGTCGGTATACGATTTTCTGGCATTGACAATGACGAAAATGCCGTTGTCGTCGTCCCGTGTCGCTTGAGGGACAACATCTCATTGATATGTCGGTGTTGTCACCCATCACCTGCTGGTGCTGGTGCTGGTGCTGGTGCTATAATTGAATCGAATGACCCCCACGGAGCAGTTGACCCTGTTGTCAATCGGCGTTTTCGTTAGTTGGCAAGGTCAAATGTCACCTCGACGGCGTCGTCGTGCGAAGACCTTCGCTCGGGGATGCGCCCACTCGACATTAGCGACACTGTTCGGATGGGCTGAATTGAAAATGTCATCAAATATTCATATTATTATCAATACGAACATGTACATTCTCAGAAAGCGTCGACGAGAAACGCCAGCTGTGATGTCGCTTTTCCCTGGAATCCCTCGCGACAGCTTCCCTTTCGACCAACTCACCCACAGCCGCGCGTCCCCCCGTTGACACGCCGCCGGCGAGACGCGCGTTCCGCGTAATTAAAAAAAAGTCATTCGCAATTTAAGTCCGTCGTCCGCTCGTCGGATGGACTCGTCGTTTCGTTCGTTCTGCTTTTTCTAACGTTTTCGGTCGGCGCGCGCGTGGATGACGCACGAGGCATTTTCCGTTCGCGACGGGACGCCGTCGTCGCGGACCGGTGGCGAACGCTGCCTACGCCGGAAGGTTTGTCCCACAGCGAAAACGCATTCTCCCCCTTCGCATAGAACCCACAGAACTATTTCGGTGGATGGGGGTCCGCAACATCTATTCGACGTCAGCGGCATCTCATCGCGACGGCGGCGGCGGCGGCCGAGTAAATTTTCCGCAATGGCCAATAAATTGGACTGAAGGCCAAATGCGGGTTTGGCTGACTTCGTTCGAAGTCACCCAGTGTTCCTGTTCGAGACGTTCAGCAATCGTGGCGGAGGGCGCGCCTGGCCAATGTCTCGGTCGGAGGAGCCGAGTCACTACAAAGAAATGATTATTTCTTCATCTCTCTCCCTCTCTCTCTCTCTCGCTTCTCTCTCGAATAAAGTAACACACAAAAAACACACATTAGCCAGTAAACACAGCAGACTCCCTCTGTCGGTGTGTTTTTCTCCCAGCCCTCTGGCAGTTCGATTTCCAATTATTGGCCACTACGCGCCAGTGTCCGTCGCTGACACTCAATGCAATGCAATCGACATAGAACAACAACAATAATAGATGATGATAATAATAATAATAATACTGGTAATGTTCTATATGGTGACCTCAAGTTGATGGCGTTAAGTTGAGCAGCAGCAGCTGGGTTGAGCTGGGGGCGCTAATGGCCGAGATCCTCTACGTCGAAGAACCATTAGAGACGATTATTGGCATTCTGAGCGGCGCATTCGTGGCGACGGCGCGACGCAGCTGATGAAGCTCGATCACGAGATGTCGTCTGACGCGAGAGATTGTCGACGATTGACCACTTGGGGGATATCGCACGAGCAGCGCACGGCCCTCTTGTCGCCGTAACGCCGCGACGGACGCCACAAAAGTAGTGCTAAATACGTTGACGAAACGGAGCGTCGCGTATGTCGACGCTGCGTGCTCGCGTTTGTCACGCGGTGTCAACATGTCAACAGGGCGACAACGCTGACAGAAGTGCGCGACGCCATGAACGGCCATCGGTCAGCGAACAATGTCGATATTACGATGACGTTCGAATATTCCGATCGATCCGTGGCAATCGATACAGTTGCTAAACTCTATGTTTGTTCGTTTGTTCGTTCAGTTGTTTGCTCGTCACGGCGACGTCAGTTGCGCATCTGACCAGGTTTTCACAAAAGTAGTTCTCACTATGATGAGTTATAGCAGTTCAGTGTTTTCTCTATCGAAAGCGATTGGGTAGATTGTTCGTCGAGTTTAGCGATTTTAGTCGTTTTTTTTTTTTGCCATCTTGTAAACTGTTCACGTTGTTTGTTTGTTTTGGCGCACGATGGCAGACGAACTTGTGAAGGCGTCCAGAAACAATTTCAATGTTTTAGACTGTTCGGCGGAGGCGTTTCATTTACTAAACTTGATCGGGATATTTCGACAGTTCCGCCGATCCAAGGAACAACCCCCAGCGAAACGCGATCAACGGGGGCCGGGCCCCCGTTGCGTTGAATATTTATTTTCTCGTTCAATATTTGCCGCTCGAGACGCTTAACATCGAATATAGATGTCGCATATCATCGAAGACATTCTTTTGGGACTATCTGAGCGTCAAGGGTCGCGTTATCAGCGAAACGTGTCATGGTAGGCGTTGCGTTTCGGGGTCTATTGCATTTACTTTTCTTGATTTGCAGCGACTCTCCCTCTCGCGCGCGCGCGGGCGCGCGCGCGTTCTCTGTTTCGTCTGGACTTCGGTCGACCGTTGGTGGACGGATACGTTCCAATGAGACTCATCGTTGGCCCGATCTGAAGTCTATGCGTGTGTCTGACCGCATCGTTCGTCCAGTCAGCCATAGTCCAACAGTTGATATCAGGATGGCCCCCAAAAGGCTGGAGAGAGACGCTCGTCCCTCGACTTGGCCGATATCAGGCCCCGACTCGACTATCCCGACTGGACCGACCGCCAAACAAGCAGTCAAAAGCGACAGCGCCGTCGTCGTTCGCTGGAAAAAGAAAAACGGGATCGGTCAACGCGTTCAGCCACACACCGCAAAAGGCGTCGACCGCCGAGACGCAAGCGCGGCTGCTACCATCGTCGTATCGGCCAGTGTCCGCAGCGTCTGCCGTTGACAGTTGGACAACGCGCGAATTCGTGCCGGACCCCTGCGAATAACAGCGACGATCAATCTGCTGCAGCGACAATGCAATCGAGACGCTACAATGGCAACGCGTTTCTGTCTAGACGCTGGCGATTCTGCTAATCAATAGCGCAAACTACACAACACGTCAACCAGATACATCGGCGACTGTTGTTGACGCGTTAGCTAAAAGCCGCCAAAGTCTAGAACCGGCGACGGCGGCGGCGGCGGCGTCGAGATGCAAAGAATTCTGCTCAGCTGTTCCGTGTGGCGAAAGGAAACAAAAAACACCAGAGTAGAAAAAACGCCAATGACAGGTTGACATCACATATATGTGTGTGTGTGTGTGTGTGTGTGTGTGTGTGTGTGTGTGTGTATAGCGAGACGAGGACGGTCGGCCGCAGAGAAGTGAGCGACGCTCGAGCAGGACCAGCGCTGTATCTTTAGGCCATATGTGCGCGTGCGCGCACGCACATGAACGGCGGCGTTCGTACGAACAAACGGACGAAACAAATGAGAGCAAAACAGAGCAAAGGCAAAGTTCTAGGCGTGTCTGCAAAGCCGTACCGATCGCGGCGGCCATCGCTCGATGGTCAACGAAAGTGCGCCAAAGCCCTTCTGGCGGTGCTGCGTCATCGCACCGAACCATTTCAAGCGGACTAGTTCGCCATGTTAAGCCGACGTCGGCCGTTTCCTGCGTCCATCTAAATGGCGATGCAAATTAGACACCAGTCACTTTTGCGAGTCGTCGGACATCGTCGCTGGCGGCGACGCGTCGCGTCGCTTTGGCATTCTTGAAACCAGCCGGCCGGCCAGGGCGAGGCGGCCGCCGGACCGCGCCACCATCGCAGTTCCGATACCCGACCAGCAATCAGACGCAATGCGCTAAATCGACAGGAAAAACGAACGTGTGAAACAAATATAGCCAAAAACGAGAAAAAGGCCAACTAATCTCGAGCGCGAGATGAAGGCCATCCGTCTGTTGACGTCCAGGCAGGCGTACAACGAGAATAGCTCGAGATCGAGCACTGCCCGATCACGGACGACGAGTTCAGTCAACCTAAAATCGCTGGACGTCGGTCGCGCGCGCAGTTTTCCTGTCGAAACGTCAGTTTCGATAGGTCGGACTTGACACAGACCCCCGAGCAGACGGCGTTTGTCAGCAGACTAAACGTTTGTCAAAGGACGACGCGAACCTCGCAGCGGACGCGCCCGAACAATGTTTATTCGAGACATGCACAAAAACAAAGACCTACGTCACCCAAGAGGATGAGGTCGTCGTCGTCTTCAGATTAGGCCGACAACGAGAACGAGGAGGATTCTCTAGAGGAAATCGCGTCTAGATGACAACGCCTTCAGCAACGACCTCGTAAACTGCTAATGACGTTTAGATTTCGTCTACAAACAACGTCTACTCGTGAAGCGTCTTTCGCGCGATCTATTCGTGCGTAGACGTGCGTGTCATGGGTCGGTCGGTCGGTCACGTTATAGCCTCACCTCGATGGCAAATGACGTCGTCCGCCATTTTGGACGTTAACACCGTAAATCATCGTTAGCCAGATTCGTGTTTTTAGCCGCTGTTGTTTATACAGTTCGAGCTTCAGTTGAAAAGCCGCCCGCGCGTCCATCACGAGCCGACCCTCACCGCCAGTCCCGGTCAAGCGAAATGCGGCGACTCTTTAACCCTTCAGACGCACGTCTGAGACGTGGCCGACGCCTGTCTGGGCATAGGCCAACCTCATCGAACGCGCCAGCGGCATCCGACACGATGAAATTGAGGAAGCGACGAAATGCGGGCACTTCCGGGAACGGCTTCTCGCTGAAGGCCATCGGGGCTGGCTCAGGAGGTCGAGACGAGCCCAGATCTGTACGCGCAAAAGCTCTCTAATGTCACTCGACGAGGCCGGATGAGGCTCTATAATGTTGTTGATTCTGTCGTTGTTTGGAGCGGCGCACGCAACGGACGGCTCCTGATCGCCACCGCCGCCACCGCCGCCGCGTGGCGCTCGTTCGTATTCGTCGGAGTTTTCATAACTGTCCGTCAGTAGAACGAACTAGTCGATAGCCTCATAGGCATTGTCGGCAGATCCGACCGTCTGACTGGCTTGGAAGCAATTTCTTCAAAATCAGACAAATTTATTCCGAACGGACGGCGGCGAAGGGTCGACCTCGTTGATTCGACCTGTCTACTAGGTAGGGCAATATGAGGTAGGGCGCTGAAGGATGATGATGATGATGTTAAGCGTCTGCCCCAGTTAGAAGGGCAGCGGTTAGATGACCGCGTGACGAGTAGGAGAAAGGGGGCATAATAACCGGGCATAAATGCCGCCCCCCGATCGCGTGACTGCGTGTCATGAACGGTTAAGACTTTCTCGGTCAATTCCGCAGATCTCGGCTTAATACACAAAACACTTCGGATCATTATTAATCGAAACGAAAGGATACAGCGCCTTTGTGTGTGTGTGTTTTCTACCAGTTGGCCTCTTTTGTGTGTGTCAGATCAACGTAAGGGTGTGGGTGAGGCTTCACTCATTTGAGGTCACACACACACACACACACACACACACACACAGTCTGATACGTAATTGTATAGAGAACAAGGACACAGATTTTGGCCTCTCTTTATTGACGCCAGCTGGAGAAAAAATGCTCGTTTATTGAGGCGCAAGCGAGATTGTTTCTAGCCTCAAAGGATGAAATGGTAACAAAACCGAACTGGCGTCATCACAATAGCGAAAGGACGTCGATCTCTGATTGGCCGGGTCTGAATGTCAGCCAGCATAACCATTAACAGGGGCAAATCAGGGGCGTTTCGTTCGTTTTTTATTCAGTCGAGTGGCCGCCTGCTAAACGACCACCTCGAAATGCGGGAAGAAGACCAAGAAGAAAATCGCTATCTCGACGCTTAAACGACGGACGCCTATTGACGCCCGTTCGAGGACCGTCTGACCTCGAAGGGGGCGCGCGGCTACGCGATCGGACGCGATGATGCATCGCCTAACAGCATCGATGTCACTTAGACACATGCGGGCCGCTGCGTCCTGTAGCCGCGTCGTCGTCTGACGCCGCATCGAGCCGTTCCTGAAGATCGAGCAACGTCCTGAAGCTCGATACATTCACATGCACACAATGGAGAAGATCCGGGCGAAGATCTGTCTATGTAGTAGTTCGGTCGATCATTGCGTCGTTAACAGTGAATGAGCGAGAATGCGGCGGAAGAAGACGTTTGCTCAGAATCGTCCTTCTCAGAGATCAGGAAGAACGATTATAGAAGAGCGAAGACGTAGCGCGAAATCAATGGACGAATGCACAATTAGTCCGCGATCATCGGCAAAGAAGATCGACGCGCTAGAACACGACGTCCACATGGAAATAATCCACGACGTCGAGCACGACGACGACGACGACGACGATCAACTCGAATTTAGTCGAGTTTCGTCACCTGACAGCTGCGAGCGTCTCCTTGCGGAGATAACGAATCTCGGATCGAGCAGTGCTCGGACACTCCGCGAGCGTAACTTTGTCCATGCCTCTGACCAAGTCGGATCGATTTTATGGTCGCCTGCCCAGTCAATGCGATTCCTTCGATCGATCGAACGAATTCGCCGCTGTTCGATTTCTCCTAGCCGAAGTTATCGCCAGCCACGATGATTGGGGTGTTTTTTTTTTTTTGTTTTTATAATGAAATAAAAACGAAAAACACAAAACTCAAGCCACCAGATCCGGCCTTACCCACGGTCCAGCTCTGGATCATGGCGGGCTGGCGTTCCTCTGAGCGAACGGCGTCCGTCACACGACTTCCTCCGGTTCTAGCTGGTGCTCGCCTCCTCATCCTGGCGAAGCGCGACGTCCGACGTCGCTGAGGTGCGCGTTTGTTGCCGACAGGTTCACACAGCGACTGCCATAGCGTCGATGCCTGACTTGCATTGAATATTGACAAAGAGACACGCCGCGATCGAAGGCAGGCCACCATTGTTTGTTATTGTTATCTCAATACTGTGGCCATCTTCTCGTCGTCGTCGTCGTCTGCTATTGCGTTACAGATGTCGGGGCTTCCATTACGCGACGGCGCCCCCGTTCCCATAATCGCTGTTTGGCCGCCGACAGCCGCGATGTTTGTGTGTGTGTGTGTGTGTGTTTCAGTTCTATGTCGGGCGGGCGGGCGTGGGAATACGTCGGTTCAGTCTCTCGTAGCCGCTGTGAGATTTCGTTCCCATCGACGGCTGTCGCGCCGTTCGTGGGCCGGCAAATACCGATGGGATTACTCTGCTGTGCCGATAGACCGACGCTGGCTGGTGCGTGTACACGCGCGTCCGTCGATCTTCTGGAACTCCATTGAGAAAGACAACTCCCACAGGCCCGACTCAAATCTCGACGGAGCTCTCCAACTACTTGGCATATATATATATATATATATATATATATGTATATATACGCTATTGTTACACAACAATTTCACACCGCCTTAGCCGCGAACGAACAAAAGTTCCAACGAGGGGGTGGAGAAAGGTCTCGAGGCAGACCTCGGCCTTCGGGTCGTTGTTCTGGCGGTGTTCATTCTGTTTGCGGCAGTAGCAAACGCGCATGAAAAAGACACTACGACGGCCGTGCCACGCAGCCAAACGAATGCGTAGAACTGAGATCGGGAATCAGACCAATGCCTTGGGACAGACGCCCATGCCACTGCAACAGCAGCAGCAGCAACGGTCACGGGAGCGTCGGTGAGATGGCGGAACAACTGGTCGACTATTATCTAATAGAGTATCGGATGAGATCTACGCGTACGGATCTGACTCGAGCCGACGCGCAGCTGAGCCGACCGCATCGGTGTGGCGACTTCGTCGACAACGCTGACAAATACAACGCTCGCTCCGAGTCTCCGCTGTGGGGGCCGATGATGATGATGATGGTATGCTGAGGTAATATTGCACACGGTGGTCGTGGGGGACGGGGTGAGGAACGGACGTTTACTACTCAAGCAGAAGTCGAGCGTTCATGGAAGGTTCTCACGCACAGCGCCAGCCCTCGTAGCCACAGCCAACAATACTCAAGCGTAGGGGAACGATCAGACGGCGCAACGATCAGGATCGACGGCTGATCTACTCTTGTCTACGGCCGCGACTACGGAGCGATGCCGCTGCTGAAGTGGCCGAAGTCAGACGAGTTTCGTTGGCCTGATTTTCGTATTGCCGTTTTGTCGCAGAGTCGAGTCATTTCTCGGACGCTCAGTTCTACTGGCTCCCACTACGGCATGCGCCGCTCAGACCGCTCAGACCGTTCAGAGGGTGCGCAGAATTTATTTGCGTCTAGGCGACGCACAATCGTGACCTACTGATGTTGTAGTCTCGCGCTTCGTCACCTCGAAACGCGAACTAGGCGAAATGAGGTCTTAAAAAAGGTCGGCAACGAGATTGTCCTCTCGATTGTCCGCTCCTCAACTGCTAATTAACCTAACAAAAAAAAAACAACCTAATTAACTTGGTTAATACGCGTTAATTGTTGACGGATGTGTGGTGTAGTTGCGTGTCGAACATGAGTGAGTCGTAATTAGGCCTGGTGGTCAATAAATGAGACAAACCAGCGCCACATGTGGCCAACTTCAACGAGATGTTGTCGCTCGATCGTGGACATCGTTCGTACCTCATTCGTAATCTGTATGCGAAGCGTCATGCAAAAAAATTGTTTAGTAGAAATTGTCGAGGTATTTTCGAGACGAAATTCCGAGTAGTCACCTTCGCCGTGAGTATTTTGTTGGTGATCCTTAAGGAACTCCTTTCCCTCCATGATTTCTTCGACTTCGTCATCACTGGGGCTCGAATCCTTCGACATTGTGTTGTCTGCAATGAGGAGGAGGAGGAGAATGAGGATTAGACTTCACGAGGACACAAACGGATACCTAACGAACTAGCCGACGCGTTAGCGTTTCTAGCGGAACACATCAGCTGCCAACTAGCGGCCTAACGTCAACGTACGATATTATCAACACACACACGCACACACACACACACACACACACACATATATATGTGTGTGTGTGTGTGTGCGATTTTGTAAAGTGTTCATGTTTAAATCTCCAGCCGTCAGGTATCACTAAAGGGCGCCATATCGAGAAAATATCCCCTCGAACACGGGGTCCCGAGGAGGGTCCCTAAGCATCGGTCTAGTGGTGAAAAATTCAACGTGCAGCTCTTCGGCAAAAATCATCTGCACAGTGACAGCTGCACAAGTGCGGCTCCATTGTACGTCGTCGACGTCCGCGCAGTGATCGCTGTCATCAACCCACGTACGATCGTGATGAAAGCAGTAAATAGGGCGGAGTGATTCTCACCAGAAAGAGAAAAAAGCGCGTCTGCTATGAAAAAATCCCCCATACATCAACCGGTAGCGATTGTATTGTGTCGTTTTCCTGCTCCCGGGAACGAGCCACACTTTATTCGCCTCGTACCCCTTCTTGTTCGCCTTCGGCGTTCGCCGTTGAGATGACCTCATCTCATGGCCGATGCAATGCCCTCGTCGCCGTGTTCGTCGGCTGTTCATTGTGCAACATCGAAGCAGCAGAAATGAGCTAAAAAACATCACAACATAACGAGAGATCAGAATCAGCGCTCGACTTCGTCGTGACCTCCGCAGAGAACGTGTTCGTGTGCGCCCTCGTTGCCGTCCCGCGTGCCCCGTTCCGCAGCAGCAGCGGCCATATCAGTTCCCATCTGTGATTGTCTGCGGCTTCGTTTTCATTGTCGTTAATCGACCGGGTTTGAGGTGAAGAAGAAGAAGAAAAGCTTCTGGCGTTCGTCCGACGGAAGCTGGGTCCTTGGACCTACTCCTGCCGACGATCCTACCTATTGGCTATGGCCGAGGACGACGTCGTCGGCCTCTCTGCTCAAGCAGGCGTCCGCGCGAGTAGCGAGAGATAGAAAACTAACAACAACAACGCTAGTGAAGACGCCCGTGTGTGTGTGTGTGTGTGTGTGTGTGTTGGAGGACTGCTTTGAGACGCCTCGCTTTAATGTTACGCGTTGCATTTATTTGACTTTGTTACGTGTGGCGATTCGTGTGTACGAACTCTTTGCGTACCATTAAACACTGACATGTGAACATATGATTGGTAGATTCGCCAGACGTTCGTCCTATTTGCGGCCACCGAACGGCGTTCAGGTCACGTAATACGTGCCCAATCGTGTCGAATATAGACCCCCCCCCCCTCCATATACGTGTCTGTATGTGTGGTCAATAGATCGTCCGTGTATACGCTTTGCATTGTCTTCAGTACCGGTCGATATCGTTGTTATTATTATAGCTGTGTGTGTGTGTGTGTGTGTGTGTGTGAGAATAGGTACACAGCGTGGTGAACAGTGTACGAGCAGGGGTTACCGCTAATGGACGGCTTTCTTACGAAGCGCGGAAGTTCAACGTTGGCAACGCTGCCATCGATCGCCCGCCTCTGGGGGCCGGGCGCTCGTGATTTCAGCCTCCGTCCGTCACCGTTGTCGTTCGTCGTGATACATAAAAAACATGGCGGCGGCGGCGGTGGTGGCGAATGCAAGAACTAGTACAGGAGGAGAAGAACAACGAGTAGAGCGACGGAATCGTGTAAAAAAAAAAACAAGCACAACAACAATGCCCTCGTTGCCCGGAGCTGTCAACAGACGCTATGGTCCTCACCAGTGTACATCAGGGTCGGCCTGATCATTGAAGACCGCTTGAAGTGCAGTCACCGCCGAGTCGGCTCATCGCGGTTTGAGGAAGCGCAACGCCACGCCACGAGTCCACGACCGGTAGCCGTTCTGCGCAGATTAGATCGACTCGATGAGACGCGCAACAACAGACGAGCAACAACAAACGCCGTCCTCGCCAGCCAGATGAGGAGGCAGCGAAATCCAGTACGAGAGTCGTGAGTCACGGGAGCTGAGAAAACAGAAGACGGGAGCTTCTGCTGCTGCTGCTGCTATAAAGCCACGGCCGTCGGATCGGAGCGGCGGAGTCCGTCGGCGCTGAAAGGCTGACGGCCATGGCGGGACGTTACGCATGTCGGCCCTGTTCAGATCCGAGCGAGCGAGCGAACGAGAGATTGAACGCTCGCTCCGCGCGACCGCAAACGTGTGGGGCCCCGGAGAACGACGCACGCGGCGGCCACAGGCAGGGCGTTACGGCCCAGGTCCGGACCCAAAGTCAGTGCTCATCATAACCAGATCACCGCAGCAACAACAGTTGCATGCAGTCGTCAACATGGCCGAGTTCGTCGCTTGTGCCAGCGTCATGGTCATGGCTGTTAGTAGTCAACATTGCATCACAACGACAACCACCACCACCATGGCTGACATGTCGATGCTGCTGCTGCTGCATCATCGGGTGAGTTTCGATAATAATGATGATGATTCGACGGTGATGGCTGTAATTCGCTTTAAGACAGGCGTTTGCTGGACGAGGCTCTGGACGAGCGGAACAAGACGCAAATCGTGCACCCTTTCTCTCTTGGCCTAAGACTCATCAACTTCAGTCTATCGACAAAGAAACGCTCCCTGGACGAGGCTAGCGAAGCCACTGAGGTCAATGCAGAAACGCGAGGTAGGAATGTAACGAGGTCGCACGCACGAGTTTCGGCGACTGAAGTCTTCCTCTTCCACAATCGAACCGAACAGCAACACCCGAAACTCGTTCCTGTTGCCGTTTGTGCCGTTCGTGATGTTCGCGATGTAGATCTACCGGCCAATCGGATACCCCCGTGCTAAGTCGCGAATACGCAATTACACCGTTTCGCTAATTACACAGACTACTGCTGCCATCTCTGACTTGCTCGAATTTATTTCGCATCGAATGTCGCCGGACTCGTCGTCTCCGGACCGAGACGCACGAGTTGTGCTCCGAAATGTGCGCTAGACGATGAGCGCGCACATGTGTAATTATTTAGGCCAAAACAGGCCCAAGCCGCGACGCGTCCTGCTTGTTAGAGTCGTAATTCTAGCAAGTTATCTGGCCGCGACCCCTAACTTTGACCTGGCAAGGCCTCGGCGGTCTACCTCAGATCGTCGGAGCTGGCCTATCAGAGAGGCCAGAGCGTCGCAACGAATCTGTACGCGCGCGTATTGGGCGTTTTTCTCCGTTGTGATTCCAACCTTGAGCAGTATCGACTTTCGCAGTATTCACGACACTGACGACGCTAGAAATAGTCGAGCGCTGCATGGCCGTTTGACAAAGTTATCCGGCGGCCGGTAAGTTACCGCCGAGATCCGACCTAGACGCTGCCAGCGACGCCTGAGCGGTTCAGGACTCGCATCCGTGTTCGTCGTAGTCGCTCTCTCACGAGGCGTCCGTGCTGAGCAGTGACATAATTATATTCGCGGACTACTTTTTGGTGTGTCTTCTTCGCTAGAAAACGCTCTCGAGAGGAACCCTGCCATGCAAGATGGTTTTCGGATCCCGAGCCGCGGGTGCACGTGAAGACGAGAGATACGAACCCTTAATTCAATCACCCCCGGCCTTAGGAGGCCAAATAGGAGCTGAACGAAGAAAAACAATGGCGGTCGACGTCACGGCAGCAGCGTTTCCCTTTATATCGGCTATGCCGCTCGGGGGGGCCTGTGGATGGCCCACAGAACTCGGCCACACTCGTAAACACTACTCGCTAGGCAATTTTTGTCCTTCGCGTCCGACGCGAGCTTTCGTTGCGAGCACGACCTCATCGCGGTCAGCGATGGACTGGAGGCCAATGACACTTCGTCTGCTTTAGTATTATTAGTGTCTTCCTGGTAGAGAGAAAGAAAACGAGCGAGAGACATAAAGAGAAAGCACGAAGGAGAATCGGCGCGGTGGAGATCGCGTAGGGCGGCTATAGCCAACCGCTTACTCAGAGATTCCAGCGAAATCAGCCTCTAGGTATACCCTTTACTGACGTCGTCGTCGTCGTCGTCGGAAAGTCTCAATGACGTTTTCTTCGTAGCTAAAAGCGATCTATTCTTTGATTACATTCGCATGCTAGAGTTAGAGATTGGCTCTACTTTATTGGCCAGTTCAGGACGAGCCGGCTCAGTTCGTCAGACAGACGCAGCCAGGACACAGCATTCGAACCTTGGCGCGTGTGACAGCGAAGCCGTCGCAGCTGCAATGAGCGGCTTGTGACGGATTATTTGTACGCAACCCTGCATGGCCCCCAAAACGAGAAAAAATCGCTCGACTCCTCCTATTTATGATCTCCTCCTAGTGCATTATACGTTCTCCTCCTCCTCCTCCTCCTCCTCCTTTCCTACACGATACGTATCCGCGTCCGTCCGTCCGTCGATGAGGACAACAGCCAACGCACGGACAGAAGCGGGTGAACTATAGCCATTTATAAATAGGCCTTATCAGGCCGCATCCACAAATGGACATGATCGCACCGCCGCTCCCGTAGCCTCTGCATCCTCTGCACGACAAGCACAGGCCGTGCTGCGTTCACGGCGTCGGCCCGATCGCCTTCTATTCCATTTCGAATTCCCCCCCCCCCCCCCCCC
>MNPL01028412.1:64237-75354 GCA_002081605.1 Tropilaelaps mercedesae
AAGGAGAGAGTTGACGGCAGAGTAATTAATTTTATTTTCTCTCATGCAGATGCTAGCACAACCTCACCGGCCGATAAACAGGGAAAGATAAGCGTTACCATACATCGTATCGACACGTCCTTCTCCAATTGTTTTTTTTTTTGACAAGCAACGAACGAAGATGCAGGGAACAGATGGATGTATGCACAAATAGCGATAACAATCACTGCGCTGTCAGAGAATACATTTAGGATCGATTCGACAGATAACTCGATGCTGTATATTTCCAATTTAATGCGGATACACACCTACAAAACCTCTTCACTATATTTCGTTCTTTAGTGTTCGATTAGCTTGACGACGAATGCTCCGACAACTCAAAGCGGGCTCATTTCTCGCAAGCTGACAAAAAAAGTGTAAACATACGACGAAATGTCTAATCAACTAATTGTATGTTTTTCGTCCTATATTATTCATGATTGTGGCGATTTATGATTCCTCGCAAATGCTTGCAAAAAACAACAGCCGAGCGCACAAAATGTCGAGCCACAGAGCCGCAGCGTTGATCGACGCGGAGGTCTGCCGCTGTGTTGGCGCAAAGGTTCACAGTTGCGCATGTTACAGCGCCGACGGATGGATAACCTTTAAACGCTGCCGTTTCTAAACAGTTCATACGAGAGACCCATCTGCAAGTTTGAGTCGCGTTAGGAGGAGACGTTGATGTAGACCCGAACTGTGGCGAGTTGCATCTCGAAGGCGAAAGCTATATTTACTTCGACAAAGAATTTCTCATGGATCTCGAACGACTGGGCAGCAGCGAACGAGAAAATCGATGTGGGGCTACGGCGTGTTCGTCTTGCTTTTAGTAATGTCTGTCTTTTACAGTTCACCACCACCACCGCCACCATTCCGTTTCTTCTCTGTCGAACCATGCTCCCGACTTTTAGTCTATCTGTCTGTCAAGGACTCTCGTTCCTCACCCATTTTTGTGGCACTTCTTCTCGCATCGCCACACTCATCAGTAGCTGGGCCTTGTTTTGGGATGTTGGGAGCGCGAGGACAGCTTCGCTTTGATGATCTGTCGACAGGGCAGAACTGTTGTTGTGAAATCGAGCTCAAAAGCGTTTTTTTCTACTGCCGATGCGTGTCTGCCAGCACCACCTTACTCTAGTCGGGTTTTCCAGTTTCACCTGTCACCACTGCGACGACTGCTACTGCTCCAACAACGACGACACAAAACAAGGACCCGAGATTCCGTTTTGGCCTCTTCGTACTGGGGCTTTGCTGGCTCTGACCAAAGCTCTGCTGAGCTGAGCCTCGATGAGGCAAACGTCGCCTTAACAGAGGCAAACGGCGTTGAACGAGTCGCTTTTTCAGGTCGTTTTTTTTTTCCGCCTTCGAGCATCGACAACGTAAATGACAGCTTTTTTCACGCACATATTTCGCCACAGATGCGACAGAGTAGACGAGTTTCACGCAGAGTCGTGGACATTGCTCGCAGCAACCTCGTGCGAGCCAGATGGAGGGAGATTATGAGCAAAAAACAAACAAACAAACAAACAAAGCTTAACGAAGGCACAGCGATCTGCCTGAAAGGCCTTATTGTCTGTTTATTTGTTTCAAAATCAGGACATCTCTGTCTAATGTGAATGTTTACTATGACGTTGTGGAACGATAGACTAGAGTCTCTCGAGTGTTGTTGCTAGAAAAGCTGCCATTTACATGACTAAAAAAAAAAAAAACACGGCCATATTTCGTTAGCCATTCTTTAAGCGTTTTCCGTCATCGTGTTAGAAACCTCATCGGCCGTAACAACGACGACTGATAATCAAATACGTTGTCCTATTAGATTTCGGTCGGCGTCATGATTCTGGTGTTAAACTTCTGCTGTGACGATCGCTGAAAACATGGCCAGTCATGAACAATTGCCAACTTCAGATGGACCCCCGCCGGCTGCAGCGTGACAATAGCCTTTAGCCGAACAACGAAGTCGTTCTGTCTTCTGCCGGTAGAGCAGCCCAATTGCGTCGAATCTGATCAGAATCAGTACTCGGAGTCAGTACTCGGCTGATTTGCGGACCTAACCACGTACGGACGACAATTGTGCAGCATCTCGTGCAACAACCGCTTAGCCATTGAGAAGAAGCCAAGTTATGAAGTTGTATAACTGCACGAACATCGTGAATATTCTTCAAACTGCTCGGATCTCACTGACGGCCATACGCCGACCTGGGTGTCGAACTTCACATTGAAGCGAAGTAGCATTGGAGTCAATATTGGGAGTGACGATAGTGAGGTCTCTGACGGGAGTATCGGGGGTTGACATAGCGTCAACATCGGCAACATTCACACGACAAAAATGTCTGGCCCTGCTTCGAGGGTCGCTTGATTGAGCGTCAACGTTTGACACCTACGCTGAGCCTCATCCAGCGTCGGAGTACCTGACGCGCCCAGATCAGCAATGGAAGCCCCAGAACAGCTTAACTTGGCACCGAAGGTGAAGGTGACGTCAAGGCCACACTGAACGAAGAAGCATGAAATGTTTTTTTCATCCGAACGACAGATCAGCAGCGCTCGATGGATCGGCCGACAGCCGACGAACGATCAAATCCTTCTCTCGAGCAGACGTCACAGTCAGCCGAAAAACGCTCCATTCTTCGTTTTCTGCTTGACGCTGCTTTCAGCTGGAAGCGGCAGGCAAGTGGGAAACAGGGAGAGAGATGGCGTGCTAAGCGTTTCTAATCAAGATCATAACATGAAATCACGATTATTGGTGCATCGGATCCCGCGTGCTTTTTTTCTGTGAGGGAAAAGCCTCTTCACGGCTGCTGAAGTGTTCGCCTGCTCTGTAATGGCGTTTTCATCAGCCCAAATTAACAGGCCCAGTAGCTGATAGAGACGCTAGTTAATTTCAACGAACACACAACGCCGTCGCGGATATATACACATATATATACACACACATATATATACACATATATATATATATATATATGTGTATATATTCATAGAGGTTGTCCGAATATTCGTGCGCTTGATGACAGATGGAACAGACGACGAAGACATGTCTATGGTAGAAGGGCGTTCGGCAAGTCTTCGGCGGCCGAGGTATCCGCATCGACCGTCTTCTTCTCGAGTTCTTCTCGACACAGCACTCAAGGGTTCCACACACACACACACACACTCGAGGGAAATCGCTGTGGAATCAAGAGAAATTGCTATCTAGGGCAGCACTAGCTTCAGTACAGATAGATGATATAATAAGTGACTGTCTAAAAGCGATTTCGTCGCCATTTCATCATGCTCACTGCTATCAGCTTACTAAGTGCAGCTTGAGGAAGTGTCGGACAAAACGCTGGCTCCGTTCGCACACGGAAATGTTCGCATTATCTGGCACCTAGTCTCAGGTGAAGATTGACTCTTCGCTCGAGCCATCGATAGCTGGGTGAACCGCCGCCGCCGCCGTGGCCGTGCATGATATAATAAAAAGTCGACGACAGAAGAAGTCTCATTCATTTTCACTGCAAGTTTCTGCCATATTTCTAAGTATAACGGATAACTATTGATGTCGTGCAATGTCCTAATTGTAGTCAGATGCATTTACGGTAGAGTACGGCTTCGGGAAATAGCCAAGTTCCCATTGACAAGTTGCTGAAGTTGAGCAACGCGAACGAGGTGAGTTTTCCGTAGTCAAAATGATCTTCGCCGGAGACACGGAACGGGCCGAGATGGGAGTCCGTCATGGGTGAGCACCGCACCGAGAGCCAATTTCGGCACTTGAACAGAAAACAAACAATTCTACGAGTTTACGTCGCCGAGATAACAACTCGACGTTGGGTGTTTGTTGCTCGCGCGTTGGCATCGTCTGTCCAGACGATCTGGCCAGACGTCCCACACCAGCACTCCGGCACCAGACTCCAGCACCAGCAACCGTAATAATGGACTATCGAACTGGATCTGGTCTTTTTTGCACGACATTGATAATAAACTGCGATAACAGGACGAAAAGCGCGAGACTCACTCACTCACTCATCTGCGCTACCGCTTTAGAAGACGCTCTCGTCGTCGCTTCAGGTGCGCGCTCTCAATAGCGATAATAATATTAAAAATGATAATAATAATAATAATAAACGCTATAGCGGTGCTGCTGCTGCTGCTGACTCGACGGCCTCCTAGTCCTTTATTTCTTGTTGTTGTTGTTGTTGGCGTCGTTGTCGTTGTCGTCTTTGTTCGTCGGCTGTGGGATTTGGCGTCTGATGGTCTCGTCAGTGGAATACGATAAGGATGGGGCCTGAAAGAGGGAGGCCACGGTGGCGCGCTTACCCTGCGTCTCAGTCGCTGGCGTTCGTCCGCGATTGGGGGAAGCTCTCTGGTGTCTGTAACGCCACAATCTCTCTACGCTGGCCACTCTGCTCGATTTTGTTGCATGCATACGCGCTGGATATCTCAGTCGTAATGACATTATAGATATTTATATCGCTAATTGAATTCAGCTTGTTGCCTGCCATACGATATGTAGTCGTTCTTTGTTTGAAAGGAGCAAAAACAAAAAAAAAAGAACAAAAAAATTGCAAAGGATTGCTTTCAAATGCGGCCATTTAAGACGAGATTTCTTGGCCCCTGTCAGGAAACAGCTAATGGACGACGAGGCGAAACAAAATGCACAACAAGGGCAGCGAAAACTTGTAGCCAGTTTCCAGTTCACCGACTTCGTGAAGGCGCTGCTCGAGTGTCACCAGACTCGTAGAGATGGAGATGTTAATTGAGGCTCGACAAACGTTGGAGACATCAAGGAGACAACTGTCAGACCGCCATCAGATACCGTCATCGACGGTCGCCAGTTATCAACAACTCTGACAATCTCCATCGCACGAGTTTGCCGTTCGGAGTTCGTGCGTGAGCGAGAATCTGCCCTTCTGGCATCGTATGTTGATATTTTTCGAAAAATACTGATTATTCCAACGTTTTGTGGACGTTTTGGTGCTGCAAAAGCTCCATTTCGCCTGGACTAATGACGATCGAAGGGCAGAGGAGATACCCTCGATGTTCTCATGCACTTCAGTGTTGGTAGAGCACTTCGGCTGTTCTGCCCAGCGACAGAACGAATTCGTGGAGTTATCCGTGGAAAATTGGAGATGACAAATTTTAATCCTTGTGCGAACACCCCCTGACCCACAGAGTAAACTGAAGTATTCATTGAGACTACTATAACGCTCAATAAATAATAGCCAGACACACCTGCGCCTGCTGCGTCGCACTTTTGTGTGTGTGTGTGTGGCAAATTTATTTCGTTCGTAATAGTAATCGTCCAATCGTTCCGAAACGGTCCGTCATTGATTCGAATCAAAGCGTAATCTCTCAATCGCGCGCTACTTGATTTCATTATCCCTTCATTATCTCTGGCGCTGCTTCGATTTGCACTTCACTAGACGCGCACACGGTGAGTTCTTCTTCTGTTGACTTCTGCCACGGGGCATTGTTCTGGTGCAAGCAGACGTATCTTTATTGTCTTCGGTTCAGACTCATCATCCGAGATGGATCCTCATAGAGGAACAGGTGTAGCATCACCCCAGGGGTTTCATCCCCCAGTGATCGGCTCAGCTGGCGACGTACCCGAACGGCGTTGGCCGCTGCTCACGGGAGCCGCACTGGCGTAGTAAAAATGCGACGAATTGCGACTTCGATCGTAAAGGTGTGAGATACCGTCCGATCCGCGAAGACGAAGTCTGCAAACCGATGTAGACTTTGAGAGGAAGAAGACGAAGAGCAATTTGTGTGTGTGTGTGTGTGTGTGTGATTAACTCTCGTTTGCTCGATATCGTCACTAGACGAACTGTGTGTGTGTGCGCGCGCGCGTTCGGCGGGCGACGTAATGGCAACTCGATCGACGCATTTTTGTTCCATTGACGTGATTGTCGTGTGAGCGTTGCTCATTTGGGTTGACCGCGCTTATCGTCGAAGCGAAAAGCGGAATGGCGCGTATGGGCTTTGGGCAATCATTGACGCTGACAACTGACGCTGACCCCCTCCCGTACAGAGAACCTACGAAGAATGAACGAAAAGCCGCTGAGGTCAGCCTGACGTGAGGGCGCGTTGGAGCCACCACCGAACGCTCCAGCCTTGACGTAGCCGAGGGGGATGTTTGCTGGTGTCATCGTTGATGAACGCTCAAGCGCCGAGAATAGAAATGCAAATCAGGTGCGGGTGGACAAAACGACATCGTTTAGTGACGTCGTTGGTCACTTCGTGTCATTGACGATTTTCTATTGACTTAGTCCGACGAACATCGACTGCCGTGACGACGCGCGACGAAGCCGACGACGGAATGTCGCACCTCGGTGTCATCAAGAAGTCAGTTCCTCCTCACTCTTCAGTTGATTTCCTAGTGCCGTGTACCTTGGCTTTCGTACCGACGAACTCGTCGCGAACTCGCCAACAGACACGTCGGCCATAGTATTTTTCTCAGTACATACAAACACACACACACACACACACACACACGCGGATAGTTACGATTGCACGATGGCGAGCCTTGAGTGAGGACGATCAGAGATATAACGCGCATGAGCTGAACGTCGACGTAGGCGCAACCCCCTTGTCAAACAACAAACAACAAACAACACTCAGAGGAGGGTGGTGTTGCGATCGGCGACTCATTCGGCTCGTCGCGATCGTAGAGATCTCCTTCGCCTACTCTGTTGTTATCGCGCCATCCAATAACATTCGAGAAGGAGAAATCCTGTATTTCGACCAACCGGTAGCGGCGTCACGATAATGGCACTTCGCTTTATTCAGATTCGAGCAGAGTGGATAGCAACGAGTGCGAGGGTGAGATCGAGAAAGAAGTAGCAGACGAAAGAAGAAAAACGGCCGAAAACTGGACAAAATAGACGGAAGTTCAAGTCGAACGCTAGCCAAGAATATGAAGGCGTGAGAGCCAGGCGGTGGGGGTCTAGAGCGAGGCAACGACGCGATCGCTACCTTTTTCTGCTGCTGCTGCTGCTGCTGCTTTAATGTGGACAGACAGAAAGTACAAAGTGGTGTAAATACACACACACACACACACACACACACACACACACACACATACGTACGTATGTCGTTTAATGGTGAAAATGTATTCGGGCAAGATAAACTCGTCATACCTAGACGCGTCGGCCGGTGGACGAAGGGCCGATGTTGGCAGACGACGACGACGACGATATTGATCTATACGACGGAGACCGACGCTTCTACGACGCTTCGTTGTTGCGACATCTGAGATTCCGCTGACCGTCCATAAAAGACTAATGACGGCGACATCGACAGTGGACGAGCGACCGACGATTGTCAACGATGAAGGACGGCGTAAAAACAGGACAGATTAGGATCCACGCATAGGATCGACTCTAGCGCGATAGGTTGGTCGGCATTTGCATTTTTTTTGGGTGTCAGTTCGTTTTCAAGTAAAAATGCGCCGTTTGGCGTTGCGCGCGTTTTCGCTAGAAGCGCAACCCACTATTACTCGGGTCGTTTGCGCAAAACACATACGCGACCAGTCTGAAGCAGTTCCTCTTTTTCAGTTGTTCTTTTTTTTTTCCTGATCCCGATGTTGCTTCACTGGCGGGCGACGCCGTTGCCAAGCGTTCGCTCTTCTCAGCGTCGTGTATCGGTGGTCCGGGTATTTCCGAACTTCAGTCGATTTGCGAAGTAAGTTTCATGTTCTGCTCGCATGAAGACATCGCGTATCGATCCACGCTGATGTTCCACTCCGATTAAATTCCCTATGGACGCAATGCCAACCAAGAAGCCGCGTAAACCACCTGGAAGACGGACTCCGTTTGGCTCCGACAGACGAGGTGGGCGCTCAGACGACCGGAACTAAAACTTGCGCCGCCGAGCATCCGGCCAACTGGACAGTCGCTCCAGCGATGATCACGTTAGCGCTCCAGTTTCTTCCCCCGTGTAACGTCAACTTCGGGGCTGATCAGGAAGACGGAGAGAGAGAGAGAGGGGGGTTCAGCGATAGAACACACCGTGGGCAAGCACATTCTGGGCTGAAGTAACGAAGGCATGCCGCGAAGCCGAAAGCCAGAGATTCGATGGCTACGCACGCCTCATCGGAGCGTGTCCGTTGTTCGTACGAACCCCGGACGCTGCGTATGCGGACGTAAGTATGAGTATATCTGTCACCGACAACCGCTAGAGTCGGATAGCCCCACGTGTTGCGTTGACGCTTTGCTCTCGTTCTGCGACATCAGCGTCGGAGCAGCGTCGGAGCAGCGTCATACACCACCAGCTCACCATACACAGGCCGCAGTGCAGTCGAGTCAATGCTGAATTATTGACCGATCTTCACGGCTGATGGCTGCAGAGATGCCTGTTGGTCGTTGTCGATGGCCGGCGGCGCTGCTTCTTACCAACCGATGTGAGATATAAGCCGTTCGCCAACGATCTGTCGACGACGACAACGACGTTGTTGTTGTTAACGTCGACGACATTCAGACTTTTGCTGTGTCCAGTCCGGCGTCTCGCCCGAAGACCATCCATCGAAACGTCATTAGAAGGCGGGCGACCGGCGAACACATTAGAGATACGTGTCCGGGCATAGCGCTCACGTGAGCGATTTCGTGAAGCACAGGAGGAAGGAGAAGGAGAAAAACACCGGCGAAAAGCGACAAGAATATCTGAGTCGAGAGAGAGATAAAAAAAAAAAAACAAAAATGATAACTGACAGACTGATAAGGTCAGAGCGGGTCGTGTTTGAGGTCAGCTGAGGCATAGACAGAAGCTACGACGCTTACGAACGGAATCGTCCACTCGATGGTGGCCGTCGTTGTAAGGACAATTATCGTCCTGTTCCCCCCACAGCAACATTTTCATCATCCCGAAGCAGGCCCCTTTTTCTCGGCCAATAAATCAATCAGTTGCTCGCTAGCTAGGGTAATAGCGACTCGTAGGAGACGAACGGATCGTCCTGCTGCGAGAATATTACGAGACGCGTAAATCTTGTCTGCATTATGTTACATATTCGACGCAAGTTGCCCTGCAGTTATCCTGTCCTGGTACACCGTTGCCTCCTGTGCGCGAGCGCATTGCGTGTCGGTTGCGCTTGATGCGTTCAGCTCGTTTGTCTAGAAGTTTATTGAATCGACGCTCGAACTGAGCAATTAACGCTGCCCAAATCGGGGCGAGCACCGACTAATGTCATTTAAATATATTCGGATTGAACATATTTTGCGCATGTTGCGCACTCGACTGAGAGAGGATTACGAAGCGATGGTTTTTCCGCCGACGACCAAATCTAACTCCGATGGCAAGGGAAAGGCATTCCGAGAAGAATCTAAACTTCGATGAAATGTCTCTCAATGGTTGTTATTAACAACACCCTGATTACGAACTCATAAACTGTTTCCGTCGCAAGAAATTTGTTAAATATACGCATAAATATTTATATCAGCCCATCATCGCGACACAGCACGTGTCGTTTTAGATCAAATTTTTTTTTTTTTTATAGATTCTCAGGAATTTACGACCCTGATCTTTATTACAGCTCTGATGCATTGCGCGACGTCGCTGCAACGCCGCCATAATGATGATATCACAGTAAAATTTACCCAGGCGTACTAAACAAGGACGCTGCGCGTAATGACCAGCTTTCATTCAGGCCACCCTGACGCTTTTCCGCAATGATAAACGCTGTGCCCCTGTAACGAAGCAGAAAATCTAGCTCCGTCTGCATATATATGTATACATAAATGACGTATGAGAGCTCTTTTTGGCTAAAGCTGAAACGGAAGCCAGTCTGAACTCGTTACAAGTCTTCTTCGCGCAAGCGTCACATAGCGTCACCGCGTTGAGGAAGGAGCATGGAGAGGCGACACTTCAATGTCAAGGCGGCCGTCAGCAAGGAAATTACAGCAAGGAAGTGATGCCGGTAGAAATCAGCAAAAGCGCTTCATATCATCTTAGCGTCGTGCCATGAGCTTCGTTAATTTGCGAGCACATAAAGGCTTTCGTCGAATGTCTTCTGTCGATGTTCTGTCGACGTCTTTTATGCTGAGGCTATATCCTGAAAAATAATGGATTTTATCTTCTATAGTGATGACTCTACAAATACGACGCAAGCGTCCTCTCAACGTTCATTTAGGTCGGTTTGTCGTATCGGTCAATCAATAATATCACGCATATTTCATCACAATTATATAATAAAATCGCCATAGAGGAAGCACGAGCTCCATAAAACGAACGTGGCTCCGGCAAAACCGAAATCAGGAATCACGAATAAATTCACCGGCTCGTTCCGATGTCACAAGTCCATCTTGGTTAAACGTTAACTAAAGCAGGGAAATGCTGCTTCCGACGTCCAATGACAATAGTGGACATGTCACTCATATCCGTCCTATGCTACGGCCTTTGCTGAGTTTGAATCGACCTGCTCAAGAAATAGTTTGCGCCAATCGACTATTATCGTCATCCGAAAAGAAAGTCATTTTTCTATAGTCCACCTGGCCGTTTAGTGAGAACGATGCCGAAGTACTTTATGGAGAGCTGTTCTCGCTTACTTGCTCGATAGTTTACCTTAGTTCGACTTGCTCGAGTAGTAACAAATATCCAAATAATGTCGGTAGCGTATCAAATCGCATTTCGACCACTTTGGTATCAGCAACTCCCAAAAGATCAGCGGAGGACAAGCGCTTATTCAAAAATACCCCAATTCAACACTGTTCGCCCTCGCCGTATTTCCTAGCAGAGAACGTGCATGTATATATATATATTTTCGTGCGTACATTTAGCAAAAGATAGTACAATATAAGAGCCAGCGTTGTTGGTAATTATTATATTTCGCTAGAAAAGCAGCTACATAACAGAAATGTCAGAATCTTCACACAGCTCCGATGATATGACCTCTGCTTAACCTTTCCTCCCGACCGAACCAAGCAATATCTTCAGATCTGGCTTCTGATTTTGGATTGCACTACCACTACTACTACTACTACTACTACTACTTGGATGGGGTCTGACCGGCGAACTTATTTTTTCACGTAGCAAACCAGAGTTAGGTTAGCTGGTCGTGCCCGATTTTAACGACGATAAAATAAACTGTAAAACCATCGAGAATTTCCTATATATATATATATATATATATATATATATAT
>MNPL01028419.1:9186-24889 GCA_002081605.1 Tropilaelaps mercedesae
TCCTAACGGTTACCAACGTCATCCAGTCGCTTTCCCTAACCCCTTCTCCCCTTTTTCCTCTAGAGTTGTTCCCTATCTCAAAGCGCCTGCCGCATCCGAGATTTCTCCAGCCATGTTCTCTCGCTGTCTCTATGTTTGTGCTTGTTCGTCTATTGCGCAAGCGTTTTTGTATCAGCGCCTCCGAAAAATAACGCACCACTCGTCGGCGCTATTCGGTGCCATCGTGTCCAGCGTTCCTTGCATGCCGACCTGATCGCTTCTTGCCGTGTCTTCCAGATCAGCCCCGATTGTTAGGCCGGTAGCTACGTCGGCGTCCCGATCCGAGCCAAAGCTTGCGCACGACTCCCCCGCAAAGCTGGCGCGCCATTTCCTACAGCATGACGAGGTAAATCGAGTCGACGTGGGTCTCGCCCAGCCGATCTGCCTGAGCACTTGTCGGAGATGTGGGCCGATGGCAACAGCAACGGCACCCGCCGCCATAGTGGACGCAGCTGTTTCAACAACAAATCAGCGTTGTCGCGTGCCGGCTGATGTTGGCGGTGGTGGTGCGTGCACTTAATTCGGGGATGCACCCTTCAATGAGGATCGCTTGTTGACGATATTCGCGTGAGTCTGTTTGGTGAGTATGCTCAAGTAAAACGCATTCGGTGTGCCACTTCATTAGGGAGTCAGACGCGTTGTCAGATTGTCAGTGGCGGTGGGGTGTGAGTCCACATGTCGATGCGTAGTCGATGCGCATAATCATCAGACGGTCCGCGCAGAGACAGATCGTACGTGTTTCAGTCAAGTTCCTGATCCCGTTCTGACGGTGCAGGTTCCGACCTGACGATGGAGCTTTTGTCAAGTCAAGTAAATGACCATTGGGGATGTTCGACCCTGGATGAGGTTATCCGTCTGAGGCTCGTGCACTGAGTGGTGCTTCTGAACAACGCCACCTAACAGTAAAAGGAGCCGTTACATTTTTTTTGTTTGTCCAACCACGCCACACTTTTCTGTATCGATATGTACGAAATTCGATTTCATCGTATGTTTTTGAGGCCTCCCACGTGGTGTCCAGGCCTTTTTCGGCTTAGATTGCTCATAGTGTGCATGTCATTTGTAATTACTTGATCTGTTTATATTGCTCCAACAACCGTTTCGTCCGTCCCCCCGCTGAAACTCCTCATTTCGTTGCGCAGGCCTCTTTAGTCTTTGCGATCCCTCAACAATGTCCGCCATACTTTACCGGGTTAATGTCTTCGTTCCCCGTAAACTCTGCTTGATCTGAGGGAGCGCAACGGGCGGACGACGCAATGTCGTTGTCGAGAAGTCGGGCGCGTGATTGAGCCTCACTGACTGCTGCTGCTGCTGCTGCTGCTGCTAAAAGCCTCATTTGACTTCGACCTAACCTACGGCCTGATCGTTTAAGTCAATTTTCTGGAAACTTCATCGGCCAACCTGACCTATATCCTCTCTCTCCCTCTCTCTCCCTTTTTGTCTGTATGTGTTTGAACAGAGAAACATCCCAGCCACGACAGAGTTCCCCACGGATACACGACACACTTAAAGCGCATAAAACACACACACACACACACACATGCGTACAAACACCGTCGAAGTCCGCGTCGCGGTGTCGACAAATCGGCCAAAGCTATTCATCTGTAGTTGTCGTTGTTCCGGTCGTCGTCGTGTGCTTTGTTTTTTGTTGGCGTCGTCTCTCGATCGGGCGAAACATCGCCACGCATGCGTAGTTATATCTTGGTAGGCGCTATAGGTGAACGACGTCAACGAAGCCACCATTTCGAGAGCCAAGATGGCGCCGATCGGCCGTCGCCGAACACGAGTTATCCGCAAAGCCGCGTATGTGGTGTCCGCTTCGACGGCCGCTGTGCCTGCGTGCGGCTGGGGGCCGCCGTTGACCTCGAGGGCGCACCTGGCGCTGGTAACAATGGCGCGTCGAACTGTGTTACTGGACTCCGTCATTGTCCTCGGTCGCCGACGAAAAAGGTGTGAGATTCATACTCGAGAAACGAGACTAAGTCTACTATTCCGAATCGAAATTCTAAACAATGGAATTGAGAGACATACTTGTAGATCCCCTCCCTCTCTCTCTCTCGCTTTCGCGTTTTACCTTTCTATCTGCATTTTGTCTGTCCGACGTAGTTAAGCCGAAATATTCGACGTGCGGCCGAGTGAAGGAGTGGACCCCGTGGCCAACTGTGTCCCTCCTGTTCACCTGACCCGTGTCCCAAGTCTGGTTTGTACTTGACAATTGTCTTTGTCGTGTAAACACTGAACGGTGACCCCATTGACAGATCAATCGCTCCTTGTCCAGCCGCTTTCCGTACGGCGGCGACGACAACGGCCATTATAATCCCGGTCAGCTACAACAGAGCGGCTACGGGGTTCCCTACGGTGGCGACGCTGACGATGACTGACACAGCCTCATGCATTGCACCCAATTGCGTTTCACTCGATCTTAGCGTTCTTGCTCAATCGGCCACGCCACGAAAAACGTATATGGACATCCGTATCGGCGCGCGCCGCTGTAAACGGATTATGGAAGAAGGTCGCTGTGGAAACGTGGCTGGCGGGGGTCGGAAGAGTAGCGTTCGACGTCGAATATCGCAATATCTACTACGAATTCGCCGAACACGTGCAGTGATGGCCTGGGAGATGGTCGTTTGATTGCGTCGAGCGCTTCTTGGCACTCACTCACTCGCCGTCGAGTAGTAGTTGATATTATTGTCCATTTTGGCGCCATTGTTCCAATTAGCAGGAAATGTGGCGTTGAAATATTTTCGGCACAGCTACGATCTATAGTCGATTGGTCTGCGTTATATGCGGCCACTCTTTTCGAACGTCCTTTTGTGCCGAAAAAACTGGATTTCCAATTGACTGGCGGCTAAGCGCGGCCGAGGCCGCTCTCGGAAATTCGAGGAACGCAGACATGGTTGGGTTCCAGAGTAAGGCGAAGAAGCTGCCTTGAATATTTCCGCAGCAGTAGCATGTTCGACCTTCGGAGAGTCCCCGAGGAGCTTACTCAGAATATTTCAGAGCTCTCTGCTCCGTGTGGTTATTTAATTAGTTAATTTCACATGACGATATCAACTAAGCAGCTGCTTCATGGTACGCGATCATCACCCGATGCACTGTTATTCAATTTGAACTTATTATATAAATATGTAAAAACTACTCATCTGGGACAACTTAACTTTAAGCACGTAGAGCCTAAAACTGACCAAGGCCATGGAGGCTGATTATTAGGTTTACGAATCTTGGGAAAACTCATGGGGGAATTCTTGCAGAAGTATTTGTATATTCGGTTATATCTGCAAACACAAGTCTTCTTTGTTGTATCTGTTAAAGCTGATTTCGTAGCTACATAGTTGTCTCACATAACTAGATGGCGTAAAAAACCCTTTTTTTTCGGGCACTGCCCAATAACGCTACCATCTGGCGGCCATAAACCGGGAACGGCGCAAACCTGTGTAAGCTTCGATATGTCTCTGTTGTATGTATATATATATACATATATATATATATATATATATATACACGTATATATATATATATCGTTATCACCAGTTAACGTAGTCCTAGAAACAAGTTCGTTATTGCGGAAGGCTTCTGATTGTTGGTTGGGTTGATATAGATGTCGTTGAATGCGTTCGTGTATGCACATTCCATGATTAACAACAGCAGCAGCAGCAGCAGCAGCAGCAACAATAACAGCAAAATAGGGCGAGGCCGCCTAGTCCTGGTCGCTAGCCAGCACCTGCTGTGGCGGCCCGCCCGTACGCGATGAAGCATCGCTCCGCCGTATGAACTAACGACAATTAGTTCTGACAGGAACGACACCTTGACTAGTAACGAAAACAATCACCTCTCGGTAGCTTCGACCGCTGCAGCGGTGCGGCCAGGCCGAAGTAGAGTGTCAATGCAGCTCGAATGTGTCTACTGCGCACATGTCAACAGATACAATTGCGGAGTGGAGTGTTTCGAACAAAACGAAAGTAAATTTGTTTGTCTACCTGTTTGACTAAAGACGTGAGGCAACGGTGTGCAATAACATCATCTAGTAAATACATCTATCTAGCCGAGTCACAACAGAGCAAACACACAAATGCATTATGAATACGCAATTGATTCAATGAGTAAAAACCATACATATAAACATGTATGCGTAGGAGCTAATGATTGCGTGCGTGTGCTGTGTTCAGAAAATGCACCTCAGAAGATAACCACTGGTCGTCAGCCAATAAAGATGCCATTCTTGATCCTGGCGGTCTTCTGTCTGTGTGGTTCGTGTATGTCGTCGATGCCTGTAGCCCGACATAGATGCTGATTGGCTTATCAGGTGACACACTGAACCTTCTAACTTCCAACTGTCGCCAAAAAATTATATACATATATATATATATATATATATATGAAGCGCCGACCAAAAGAACTGAGTCGTCGCATAAAAAAGGCAGGCGAACAAGCAGCGCTGCCTGCTTTGAGAGCTCTGCGAGTTATCTGTCACGGCCGCAGGAGAGAAACCGAAGGAGAACGTCTTGATGACAAAAATGCTGTAAATTCTGGAAGACAATGGAGGAATCTCTTAACTAGAACGCGATCTACCGCGTCAGAGGAGTTGGTTTTCAATAGATTCTAAGGTGACAGGTTAGCCACCATCTGGATTCGTCTTCCTAGAATTGGGTCTGGCATTTTGCGTATCTCATCCATTCATGGAGGAAAGATAATTCTCCGGTCTCTGCAGGGTCGTCCCCATTTGAAGCTTCTCAGGTTATATTGCTTGCGACACCTTCTTACGTTTCAGTGTTATAAAAGCGCTCGACTTTCCAAATGCCGACAACGGTTTTCTAAGGGATGATCTTAACATCGCCGATGACACCATCAACAACAACAGCAGCAACAGCAGCAGCCGGTGTAAAGGCGCAGTTGCTGTCGATCTTAGCTCGTGAGCTTTGCTTCTAAGTACTTCTGTGACAGGAGCACCTGATGCCTCCGCATCTCATCAGATAGCGTGGCCTGTGGCCTAGGTCGAATCAAAAAACAAGGGCAAAAAAAATCCATGTTTACAGACACTTGTCGTTTTATGTATTTTCACTGCTCCAAAGTAAGTTCTCCGTAATAAATCGTTCGCGCCTCTCTTCGGCCACTTAGATCGTTCAGCGGTCACCATGCGCTGGGTATTTAAACAGTCCTAGATCCATTTCAGGACAATGCGTGTATTCTACAAGCATTTTTCTCGCTCTTGCTTGCCTGTTTTCTCCCTATTGCTTTCTCGTTCTCTTTAGATCTTTCGTTTGCCATTGATGTGGTCGCGGCATTGTCTGCTCGATGCTACTGCTGCTTCCCTATCATCGTATGTCTACCTTAACTGGTACAGTCGTCCTTATTATAGACGTGTGCCGTGACAAAGCATCGTAGCAACAACGTTCTCTCGTCGGCGTCGTCAACAACGTCTCTCTCTCTCTCACACACACACACACACACACATCTCTCTCTCTCTCTCTCTCTCTAAACATTAGTTGCCGTCCGTTATCCGCACGTTTATTGGGTTCAAAGCAAACCAACGTTTAGAATCCGTTTATTTCGCAAGCTCGTAAGCGTACAGACGGACTAGTTTACGATGTCGGCGTGGTTCTGTGGCACGATGGCGTTCGTGGCACCTCACAAGTCGAAAATTTCCTCTTTATCTTCAGCGAGATTAAGGTTACGATTTTGCATCGACCCAGTCACCGTCTTTAGGGTTATACGGCGTCAAGTTATACGATGGCTGATCGTGTTTATTATTCGGTAATAATGTCACGTTACGCATCTGGCTAGATATTTTAATAGGTATTGATATTTATAGAATCGTTGTACGAGCAATGCATAGTTGTCAAAAGCAGCGTAAAACAGCGCCAGTCTCTCACGAAAGTGAATTACCAGCAGGTGACAACGAGCCTATCCTGTCCTAAGCGAGCGGACTTCACTCGTTGAGAGAGGCCTTACACGGGCCAAGCTGGTCATTGTCTTAGTATTTACTACGCACGACTTTTACAGCCTGGGCCGTAATTTTCGACTGCCCCGTGGAATGCCCCGTCTTCGGTGGCATCGACCGTGCTAGCCCCCCCATCACTTCTTCACGTCCGGTCGTGTGCGCGCGCGCTATGACGCTCTGAAGCGCGTCACTCGTGGCGCCCTATTTCCCTGATTCACTGATTAATAGGAGCGTTAGCAATGCTATGCAAAGTGATACGCCCTTTACTACGAGCCGAAAGTGTAATAATTGTTTAGCGCTGAATATCTCGACGGATGCGTCTCGAATGGTAACGCAAACGCGTTTCCATTCGAGTCGAACGACAACACTGGCATCCAACGAAAAAACCCTTTTGGAAAGCGACTCGTGGAAAGTGATACGCGAGTACTTAGGGAATCGTGTGCCGACGGTGGCAGGCCAACAACGATAGGAGCTAAACAGGGAAAAGGAAATCGGTTGATCGCCTCTACAAGATGATTTCATTCTAGTCAACTCACGTCGACCTACACTAAAGCTCGTTTGGACGGATTCGAAAAGCGACAACCATGCCAAAGACCTCGATTGTCGCCAGTATTACCTTAGCATGGACAATAGCTTTTTTTTTGATGATGATGCGCCACTTGATAGATGTAATTGACTTGTTTATGTCGAAGGGGATGATGGTTGGCTTGTTTTTGTCGTTTGACGAATGCCAGTCATGAATGACGACGAGTGACGGAGGCAAAATCATGAGCTCGTCGCATAGGACACCCTCCGTTGTCTAACTGGAGATTTTGCCACCAACTGGCCTGGCCGGCAGCCTCTTCAGTAACGAGCGGAAGAACGACACGGAGAAAAGGGGTAGAAATTTTTATATAAAGTGGATGAACGGCAGAACCGGAGTTTTTGTGCTTCATCCCACCGTTACTCGCCTGCCACCGTTGACCTGCCACCGTTGACCGTAGTTCTACTTGTAGAGCAGAGAGCGACGCTCGATCTGGACCGCTGCCTTTCTGCAGGTGTCTACTGTAATCGACCTAAGTGTCGTTGCATGGTCGGTAAAAGTTCGTCCCCGTTCGTCTTGCCTAGGCCACCGAGGCCCCATTTAGCATAGGGAAAATCCCGCCATTAATAAACTTTGATTTGTATACTATCGCCTTTGTACCAGCTCGAAATGACCCGACTTTGAAATCTGTATCGAAACATCGATGGCTTTGTCATCCGATCCAGCTGTTTGCATCGCAGAGCATTTGCTGATAAGTGGCACTCAGTAAACGATGGTGAAGAACCGCTTTTCGGATGGGGATGCCGACCTCTAACTAAAACACAGACATCGCTGCACTTTGTGAGAGTAACGGAGCCCATTTGAAAGGATCAGAGCGTGAACGCGCACACCGTCAAGCAATTGTGGCCGCACCAGATGACGAACTGATAGACGCATCTTCGCTATGAATTGCCGATAGCTGATTCCAGGAACGAGAAGGCGGTGCGTTGAAGTGAATATCAAGACCCAGTTCAGTCGTTTACTCGAGGGCAAGTAGCTTTTGGCGGCAACAAAACACAGCACGCTCCATTCTATCCGTATATAGCGTTCTTGGGGTGCGAACGATAGATGCTAGGACGCGTTTATTTCACAGTTTATTTTCGTGGATGCACGCGAGCATGGTAAAGGTGCAACACGAACTACGCACCCTCATGTCCGGTCCTGCCGGCCATCCGAGTTCAAAGACTGGGACGTTAATTCAACGCTTCGCTTATTTTCTACCGGCATCGAACGGCAACTCCATGAAGCCGTCAATTGAAACACGACTTCAAAATGAATTGAAATCGGTCATACAGCGGTGGGGTTGTCGTCCGATTGCGCCACCAAGTGTAGGACTCCTACGTAGGTCGACCAAAAACTAGTGCACAAACTAATAGATGAACAAATAAACGAAATGGCCAATAATCATAGGAAGCATAGGAAGATGTATAAAACTGCCAGGGGTGACAGCGTCAAAGTCGTATGGGGGTATAAGCGACGATTCGTTATAGGTGGTGATGTCAACCGCTCAAGATTCTCACTCAGCCTGTCCAGTTTACGATTTAGAAGAAGAACGTCCCCGGTACGATTTCTCGCTTGTCCTTCCCATCGTTTTGTAACGTGATCAGCCACATTTTTTTTATGTAATCGATCATATCGTACCCCCGCTCCTGCGTTTTTACAATTTCTCAACCAGCTGATAACGCTACGGATGAACCGGGGAATAGCCGCTGAATGGATGAGTAAAGTTATTAAATGCCCAATACCCTTGACCGAAACAGATCAACTGGCTTCTTTCGCACGACGTCAATTTTCTGTGCTGGTGACTCGACATTAGACACACACACACACATACGCACACCCACACACGCACACACAACGCACACACACACGCACGCACACACACGCACGCACGCACACACACACACAGATGCGTGTAAATTCGCTTAGCCGAATAATCGCCGGATCGAAGACGGATGGCCAATCGGGCCGTAATTGAATGCGATATAGGCAGGGGTCACCGACCAGTATATTGCTTACGTTCCTACACCACACCGCATTATCTAGGTCTATCATATTGATTTGACTAGATCGAACACAAATATTGAGGTAAAACATATGCCATTTGTGTAACCTGACCAGGCGGGGGTTATTTCGGCGTTCATCGAAGGGCGCCATCGATCCAGCCTTTGTTCGATGTCGGCCGTTGGTCGTGTGCAGAGCGTAAAGAAGATTGCGACTCCGTTCATGCACTTGAGTGCATTTATATCTACGGACACACTCACGCATTTGATTTATGATGTGACAAACACATTAACGAGCTTCCGGAAGGACCAATGTTACCAGCTTTTTTATTACAAGTATGCATTGCATGTTCCGTGTATATAGGGTGTCCCAAAAATTTCACCAGATCGCTGTAGAGAATGTTATTGAAGTACACTCGTAGATGAAGCTGCGGCTCTTTATAGAGACGTTCTTCTCATGACCCTAATAAAATGTTTGCGACACCCCGTGTATATATATATATACATATATATATATATATGTAAAGAATATGTGATGGTTATGATCGTGCGAAAAGCCACAACACCACAAGATATCGCACATGGGTCCAATTTGCTCGTATAAGCTCTCAATGTATTCGTCTTGCCGAATATTGCAAACATTAGCGGCAAAGCTGAGAGGCATTGAAAAATAATATGATGATGGTTATGGTGACGGAAACAAAGATCGGGGAAAAATATGACTTGTAATTGTTACCCACCGTCAAATCAAACATTCGTCATCTGCTTGTTGCCTAGAAAGCGGAGCGCGATCGGAACAGGTCGTGACGAATGGATCCATTTATTTAGCACCATTTGCTTGTTTTTTCGTGTAAGAGCCAAGAAAATATGACTGAAGAAGCACAATCTGCCATTTCGGAGCATTTATCTGTTTGCGTCGAACCAAGATAGCGGCGGATGTCCAGTATTTTTCACGCCACGAAAAGTTGGAAGGGAAAAACTTATCCTCTCAATCGACGAAGTTGCCTGCTCTCATTAGGCATTCGAGCATTTGCTTTAGACAAAAACAATGCAAAAACAATAGTTTGATTATGATGGAGAGGGGCCCTGTTATTCGGCAAATCGTCTTACGTGTATTGTGGCCTCATGTGTGGGCTCCCCCATAGAACAAAACCTGAAAACGTCAGTTTTTTTATAGACGAAGGTCGAACATCGCTCGTAAATCGATGAAGTAATTTGATGAAATACAAACACATCTTACCATTTTACCTAGTACCATCTTGCGTAAACAACGCCAACCATATCACATAGCGTTGCTCAACCCGTGACGCATGTACGATATAAGTCAGAAAAATGTCTAATTTTTTGCAATCCGCAGAATTCGTCGCTATCGCCTTTGATGCAGTTCATTGGCCCTCCCCGTTGTTCTTCCCACTTCTGTTTTCGTCGTTAGGATATTGCATGAATTGAGTGATTCTACAGGGATCTCCATGGCTGAAGATGTATCTCGTTGTCGGGCTCGGGTGTGCGGGCCGTGGCGTTCATCAGAACCCAAAAAGCAGAAAGCTCGCGAGCCAAACTCCAGTCGAGGCGAATTCGCACTTCGCATCTGGTCTTAGTGGCTACCAGCCCCAGTGTCATGGTTAAACACAAGCTCCGAGCTCTATCTGCGATTTCGATCTAGTTAGTACCCCAGTTAGCTCGGCCATTTGGCCGGCAACCTGTTTCATCGGCGAGGATATATATATATATATATATATATATATAGATGATATATAGATATATGGCGTGACGTTTTCTCGCGTAGGACCTCCTGCCAAAACTTGCAAATCCATTGACGACGGCAGCGGCAGACAAAGTTGCAGGAGAAAAACAGCCTTCACCCAACACAGTGGGGTAACAGCATTGCACGTACGGCATCTACTGAACGGATTGTTTCGCTGTGGAGTTCCGCTTACCGAGTCGCTCCGACGACACCGAAGCCAGAACCCCCAACGCCAGCAGCTTCAGCAGCAATCCCCTGAAAGCGACGACTTGCAGCGGAATCACAATCGGAATGTCTGTGGGGCTTTTCTGGACGCCTGATGCTTTTTTTCGTGCCGCCAGCGATGCTTCGCGGTATCCGCTCGCTGTTCCTGCAATCCGCTGAAGCAGCGAACCAGCTCCTCTAGGCCAACCGAACGAACTGCGGAGAGAGCTGACGCTTAAGCCTAATAGCTGTGGCCGAGTACATAGAAGAGGCGAGAGTGCTTGAACCAGCCCTTGGACACGGGGTTCGAGTTTAGGATTTTATACGGCCACCATACCGAAGCATCAACAAGTGGATCGGTGGGTGGGTTAGCTATGCGCCGGCGAGCTTTCAGCCTACGTTTCGTCGCATTGGAGCATTGTCGACGGACCTTGCACATACCAGCCCAACAGGGAGGTTGGAGTCGCCAGAACAGCGGCCACAAACAGAATATCGGACGGTGCCCGAAGCTAGAAAAAGGCCTGAGTCTAGCGACACTAACCGAGCGGCAATCATCGTATGTTCTCTATACCGACCGCGTGTCCCTCTACTGACAGTGGCGGCCAACCGCTGTAGAAACATTCGTTACCCGCATTCCAGTCTTCTGTCGTTTAGAGAGATAGTACACGACTAACACTAACCACAACCGATGGCGTCGGGGGCTTCCTAACGTTAAGCAGCCAACTGGTTTAGAGAAAACGACAACCGACTTAACGCGTCCTATAGGGTCGAAGTCAAGGATGTGCGGACGTCCTCTACATAGCCAGACCAACTGCTCCCGGTGGGGCAAGATGTCACTTGAAGTCGTCTTCGAACGCGACCCAGCGATGGACGATTAGCGCAGCAGGAATAGGGCTCGACGAAAGTGGCGATCTGTACGAGACGGTGTTACTTCTGATCGGCTCATGACGTTCGACCTAACTGAACGTCCTATGTAATCGGGGATTCCAGACATGGGTCAGGCAACAGCAGCGCCTCGGGACAATGAAAGCGGCCATACAGAGGCGGTCGCCGACCTGCTATGGAGGAAAGGCGTAAACAAACGAGGGGCAACGAAGACGAGATCGATCAGTCCGAGCACGATGGACGATAGGCTCGATGAAGTACAAGAAGCGTCTTGTAACATAAAAAAGCAGAAATCTATTTCTCGTCAAAGTCGACTAGATTTAGAAATACGAGTCGCCAGTGGTGGTGGTGGCAGTTACGATAGCCGGCGGGCAGCGAATCCAGGCTGACTTCGCTGGTAGAATCTACCTGTCCTCTGGAGTACTCGCTGGTACTCTTGAGGCGTCAGATGAACGATGTTGGTGAGGTCTGCGCCCGGTACGATTGTTCTATTTGAACTCAACTGGTTTCAGTTGGCTTCGAAGCTACGGGCACTTGGGCATCGCTAGGTGACGGACGATCAACAAGGCGAGCCGACGCTAATGCTCAAAAGAAAAATTGCGAGGGAAAATATGGTTAGAAAAAAGGAAGAAAAAAGAAGAGAAACGGAGAAAGGTAGACGCTTGGCGACGGCTCGCTGAGAGGGCTTCGCTACGACATTGAGGTTTATGAATGATGGACGCACCCATATAAATCATATTAGCCAGAAACTCTGGGTTAAGGGTCGTTAGTGTAAAAAAGCACACATTGGTCCGTAGCAATCTCCTTGGAACATTTGGTTTAATTGCGCTGATCGTTTCAAACTCTTTAGCTAAATTTACAATGTTAATGTTTCTGATGTAACTATTTTTTAAAAAATGCCCTATATATATATATATATATATATATATAAAATCAGCATACAGATCATATGTATATATGTATATGAGTATATAAGCGTACTGATCAATATTGATGGTAGCTGACGATGATGTCAATGTTAAGCTTTCGATGGGGATATGCGAAATGTATTTATCTCTTTATTTATTTATTTATGAAATGTAATTTCTTACGTGTGATATGGTTTGACTTGGCCAAAATATCTTCCATCTACGAATAACCTGCTAATCACCAGTCGGGGCTTTGTCGCCTCAATGCTCTATCAGTATTTATAATAAATTCAAACGACAGAAACGCTCGCACAATCAATGCAGAATAAATCCGATATTACTGATAATGGTTATGACTGTCGCGGATCTCGCTTATCTTCTAAACGTGCCTAAACGTGAGCATAGCGATGTGATGACATTTGTCTCAAACTTAACCTGGTTGTCCGTTATCAGGTCCTGCGGTGTGTGCCTTTGCAAGCTGGCATTACTTGCCAAGGCTTTTATAGCCTTAAATGAGACCTACCTTAATGGCATTACAGAATTTAAAATGAATTCCGTTAGTAGGTCGTTTTTTTATTGCTCTGTTTGCTTCAACTAATCGAAGCAGGCTTAGTCCTATTGGCGACTAACAGAACTTACCAGAATGAAACACTCCTAACACAAAGCGTTTTGTCTTCCAAAAAAAACATTCCGCTTGGACTGACGTTGGCATCTTCGCACAGCGCACAACACATAACGATAGACGAATCGTGCGATCAGCCTCACGTGTTTATTTTGCGCTAGTTGAATCCATAACAAGAAACGTAGCTACAGGACATGCCTTGTATGCGTCTTGTTTGAGTACGACGACGCCGTTGGCGAGGCTTCCGAAGAATCAAGTGAGATGAACGAGTGTTGAGCAGGTTTATTGTTGTGCAAATAAAGAGATGAGTTAGTGTTCAATCGTAGAGGTGAAACAATCGCGTTCGCCGCCTCGACAGTTTGCTATGTATTCTTTGCTAGACCATAGACGTCTACCGGTCGTCAGTGTCAACAGAAGAGGAGCAGGACCGATTAAGAAAAATGCGTCTGGTGTGTAGTGATTTTAAGGAAAGCTGCGCAGTAGCGGCTAAATTTAACGTGTAAATGCTGTACGAATGCCCTTTAATGAAATGCAATTACAAACATTATCATCATTTTCATTATTCAGCTAGAAAATTCCGTCGCGGAAAAATACTATCCTCAATGTGTACGTTACGAACACAGCATCAAAGAAAAGAAAACGTAAAAAAAAAAAGAAAATAAACAATCAATCCGCACGCCCTTAGAGCTCGCGCGCCTAACTTGATGACAACACTGCAAAGAATACAGATACATGTTGTTATTTATGGCCCTCTAATAGCGGTTGACTATGTGTATAGTTGAACACATAATAGCTTGACCCACGCCAGGTCACAGCGACCCAAGGCCGATTGTCCGGTCGACACCTGCGCTGATAGGGTGATGATGTAGCCAATAGCGGCTTGGCAATCGATACAGCCTTGTTACAGCATTCGGACGTAAGCGCATACCCATATTTAGTCCGTGCGGTGTACAGTGAGCCCGATGGGTGGCAACTGTTTGCCAATGCCGTCTGTTAATGGTAACGCCCTTTTGTTTTTTGCTATGGCACAAATTACTATTGATCCGACTCGTCATTGCCTGGCTAAACGTTTCAGTTAGACAAGGGGACGGTAAGACCGGCAACGGGAACGGAAATCACCGTTAGCTGCACATGGGGCGCACAGGGGGCGCACAAATGAGGCGCACACACAGGGCGGGCAAATAAGGCGCACACACGGGACGCACACACATGGAGCACACACGGGGTGCACACACGGGACGGACACACGGGGCGCACACATGGGACGGACACACGGGGCGCACACGTAAGGGTACACAAAGAGCGCACACACAAGGCGCACATACGGGGCACACACACGGGGTGCATATATGGTTCCCAGACACGGGGCGCACACACAAGGCGCACAAATGAGGCGCATACACGGGTGCACGCATGGGGGCACACAACGAGCGCACACACGGGGTGCACATATGGTGCCCACTCACGGGGCGCACATACGGGACGGACACACGGGGCGCACATACGGGGTGCATACACGGGGCGCACATACGGGGCACACACACGGAGCGTACACACGAAGCGCACACACGGGGTGCACATATGGTGCCCACACACGGGGTGCACATATAGTGCCCACACACGGGGCGTACACATGGGGGCACACAACGAGCGCACACACAGGGCGCACACACAGGGCGCACACACGGGACGGACACACGGGGGTACACACGGAACGCACACACATGGAGCGCACACACGGGGTGCACACATAGGGCGTACACATGATGCGCGCACACGGGATGCACACACGGGGCGCACACATGGGGCGTACGGATGGGGAGCACACATGTGGCGTACACATGGTGCGCACACACAGGGGGCACATACGGGCCGCACACATAAGGGCATACAACGAGCGCACTCACGGGGTGCACATATGGTGCTCACACAGGGGCGCACACACGGGATGGACACACGGGGCGCACACACGGGATGGACACACGGGGCGCACACATGGGGGTACACAAAGAGCGCACACACGGGGCGCACACACGGGGCGCACACATGGGGCGCACACACAGGGCGCACAAATGAAGAGCATACACGGGGCGCACGCATGGGGACACACAACGAGCGCACACACGGAGTGCACATATGGTGCCCACACGCGGGGAGCACACATTGGGGCACACACGGGGCGCACAAATGAGGTGCACACATGGGACGCACACACATGGAGCGCATACACGGGGCGCACACACGGGGCGCACACACGGAGCGCACACACGGGGTGCACATATGGTGCCTACACACGGGGCACACACACAAGGCGCACACACGGGGCGCACACATGGGGCGTATACACATGGAGCACACACACGGGGTTCACACACGGGGTGCACACAAGGGGTGCACACACGAGGTGCACACACGGGACGCACACACACGGGGCGCACATACGGGCCACACACACGGGGCGCACATACGGGCCACACACACGGGGCGCACACATGGGGGCCCACACGGGACGCACACACATGGAGAGCACACACGGGGCGCACATATGGTGCCCACACACGGGACGCACATATGGTGCCCACACACGGGGCGCACATATGGGGGCACACAACGAGCGCACGCATGGGGCGCACACGGGGCGCACACATGGGACGTACACATGGTGCGCACACACATGGAGCGCACACACAGGGCGCACATACGGGGCGCACATACGGGGCACACACACGGGGCGCACATACGGGCCACACACACGGGGCGCACATACGGGCCACATACACGGGGCGCACATACGGGCCACA
>MNPL01028423.1:3690-30412 GCA_002081605.1 Tropilaelaps mercedesae
AGATAGATTAGGACACAGATTTGGCCCAGTAGAATACTAGGCCAAGTAGGTAGGGAAAGTAAGGGACGACCAGAACCAGCTGCTAACGTGCGAGCACTGCTTACAAGCGTTCGCGGAAGGTCGCGTGCAAGTCAACTTTTGGAAAGTCGGGCAATGTGTGAGCAGAATGAGTGGGTATCTACGCTGCACCCTACCCAAGGTTCAGACTGCATCGACAGGGGTAAAATATACGACTAGAGATGCACGGTGTTCCGTACCTCCTCGGCACGCTGACTGTGCGCCGGCGACCTCAAAAGCCGGTTCGTCTAATTCCGTGGGCCAACAGGGTGTATCGAATTCGTGCCATGGGTGAAGGAGATTGCACTTTTTTACAATTACATACACCCTTTTGACTTTTTCTTTCTTCAAGGGTGAGATGAACTCAGTACAAACAATTACCGCCAATGTTCTTGTGTCATAATCATTTTCCAAATGTATACGTTTTCCTACAATGCCTAGAAATCATAATCTTTTACTTCTGTACAGCTCATTTATCTTGTGTCGTATGTCAATCTGACATCGGGTTCTCTTTGTGTGTGACCAGTATTCTCCTTGACCAGTACCGTTGTCTTCACAGTGACCGGAACAGTGTTCCGAAACCAGATGCTACGTTACGGATTCGCCACAAGATTGTTTAGGCAGTTCTGTTGAGAGTTTCGCACAAGATCTGTTCGTCTGCCATCAAGCTCAACGCAAAATGTCAGCAGCGCCAATTTGTTTCGATGTGATGCAACTATGATCGGCAGTATTCTGCGGAAAAACAAACGGAATTTCCGAGAAGTGCTCATTGTATAGTGCACATCGTTATTGTTATCCTGCCGAAAGTGTTGTTATGCTGAGACCAAAGTGACTAAACTTTTATCCGAACACAATGGTATTTATAATATTTTGACTGTATTCTTGGAAATACTGCGAGATTGTGGCGCGACTAATTACTTCAATTGCTGCGAGCTGTTACATTTTCATGATCATATTGGAATCATAATGATTCGTAAGCTAACAGTTTACGAATCAGTCTCTCTCACTCCATATATATATATATATATATATATATATATATAGATATGTACATATATATATATATATATATATATGTGTACATGTACATACATGTGTATATATATATATATACACATGTATATATATATATATATATATATATGTGTACATGTACATACATGTACATGAGCGTGATAGTTAGCTTAAACACGGCTAATAAACTTAGTTTTGCAATTATATAGATTTTTCCATGATACATCAAGAGAATTCCATACAACAAGATTTTAATCTTTCAAACCGGCTAGAACGATCAAGGTCAGAGGCACGCAAAGAAGGAATATGCTCCGTACAAAAAAAAATTTTCGCTAGTAACAGTGCCGGTTCCAATTGTGGATTTTCAGTAAAGACAAATAAACGCGTTCAAATTGCCCTTCGGTATGATTTTTCATTAGATGTAGCCATGTTTCCATCTTACTTTCCTTGAGAGAGGGAAACTGTTCCAGCCAGGTTTGCTGAACGTTTTTGCCCATGCAGCGCCACACCACAGACGTGTACCATGTTTTGGCCTTCGGAAGGTGTCGTTCGGGAGGAAGCTGGAGGAAGTGTCCATAGATCTCGACCTCTAATTTGTGTCTTCAGCATTAATGGAAGCATGCCGAACTTCATACCGAGGTTTTTTAACAGAAAGCTCGACCGCGGCTAAAGGCAGATTTCACTAAATCCACCCACGCATGATCCGGTTATCTCTCTTATCCGCCCTACAAGTAAAGCAAAAGCACGCTATAGCCACGGTGGTATTTCAATTTCGACGCATAGCGCTATATACGTGTGGAGTTTTGAAACGAAAGTGCAACCCGCTATAGGCCAAAATTCATCTAAGTGTTGATTGCACGGTGGAATTAGTTCATTTTTGGAGGTTGTTGCCCTTCAACGAAGCTCCCAACCACAAAGTCCGTTCAGTTTTTAGGTGAATGCAGGTAGCCTCTTGCAACCCTACCTAGATATCGAGATTGACACACTGTAAAAATATGTTCGTTCACTGTGACCGGCATCATTAATAGTAGTCTTCTGTTCGTATAGTGGACATTCACTTAGGATAGGTTTCCTTGCCTCCACCCTGTCTCTTAACAGCTTATTAAATAACCGATTTTAGCTGTTGAGCCATTTAATGAAAGTCATGTTTAGGTTGTGATACCCATCACGTCCTTCGAACACAAGTCCTGTTTTTATCCGGTGATATGGAAACAGCTAAAGCTAGCAGTCTAATTGACAGTTGTGTAACTATAAAGATCATGCCACATTCGTATATGCACCACGAAGCGGTAGGCGAGGGTCTGACAGTTTTTATTTAGGTCACACTTAGGCTGAGGTAAGCCGAGCAGCAAAACGGGGCAACGCCTGCTAAAACCAACTAAACTCGCGTGTTGGTCAGAGCTGTGTAGCCTATGCAGAGGGTATCTTGATAGGTAGGGTAGGTAGGGTGGGTAGGGTAGAGATTTGAGCCAATCATTTCAAGCACAGCTGAAATTTGTACAAAATGCCGACTCGGCCACAGCCTACAGGTTCGCAGAGATCACGTTGATGGTACATTTATCCAAAGCATATCCGCCATATAGTTTCTACATCATACGTAATATCCTCATCGAACGAAAAAATAGGTAAAAAGGTACTGAAAAATTATGCTCTCTCTGACGTTCATTATGTACATGTGTGTGGAGTTTCGTACGTTATATGCTGAAGAGTACGACCTGGGCTGTTTATGTTGAAGCGAAATTCTGCAACTGAGCTGGGGGTGAATTGGTCATGACAATTCTCTCCATTTCACGCAGAAGATTGGGCCGAGTTAAAAGGTTTGCATTACACTTTTAATCCGGCCTGCTTAGCAAAAGCATTTCGGCAATTGAGTATATGCCTTCGTATTTGTGCAGCTTAGAGACGGATGCCTACAGACGTCGTCTTACAACCTGTAACAATATGCTATATAGTTATGGGTTTCTGTAACTACAAATACGCCGACACGTGTTTTGTTTCTATTGTCCTTCTATCGGCGAGTCTGCTAAGAAAATTCAATCATACATGGACCGCGATGGCGACGAAATTCGTTATTGTCTCAAACCTCCTATCTGCGTCGATGCGACCAACTGAGCAAAGCTGTGTTTACGTTGGATGAACGTAATTGTTTACCAGCCATCCATTCGTCCTCTGGGACTCGGTGCATTCGTTGGCCTTCACTATTAATACATTTTTTTCACACGAGCAAATCCGAAATAACAAGAACGACTACAACGATAAAAAAAACAGCCAATCTTTCCAAACTCCGGAAAATTCTGTAACAACAACAGCAAGCACAACAAAAAAAAAAGGGTAAAACAGAAAGTGAGTGGAAGTCAATTTCCGTGAGCAAATCACGTCCGTTCCTCTTTCGAAACTCACGCCGTGCCGTCAACATTTCTCCAGGGATAGTCTTCAGCCCGTCCTCTACAACGTCATCGAAAGTGGTTTCGTTTTCGTGTTGACGATCACCATCAGCGGGGCCGTTCTCTCTTTCGCGCTCTCTCTCTCACTCACCATCTCTCAACTCTTTCCCACTGTCTCCTCGCCTTCTCTCGCTTTGTCCGTGTGCTCATTAAGTTTTTTTTTGCTTTAATTTTGAAGCTGGCCATCGGCTAACATTTAACATGTACGGTGACACTTTATGCATTACCCTGTAAGACAGACCATCTCATAAGTGTACAACGGAGGGGAATTGAGTGCGTGCACCTGTGTATCTCCTCCGTCTGCAAGGTGCACGCAAATACGCCAAGTCGCTAAGCTCGACGCATCAGATGTTGATATGTTGTTCGCACAGTACGTGACGCGCGATGCGTCCCGTGCTAGCTGGCTCGTCGTTATCGTATTTGCGCGCCGCCCGAGCCCAGCGCCACCATCCAGCCTGAGCCGCTGTTTGGAACGGCCGCGGCCGTTGTTAACATTTGGCTCCTGGCCGAGATTCCGACCTGCGTAGCAGTCGTGGCGCGATCTCGTGTGACTCGTCGTGTTTTTTTTCTGTCGGACGTCCTTTATTTTTTTTTCGCTGTCCCCTTTCCACGACCGTGCGCAGCCGCTGTCTGCCGCCCGCCCCGGCCGTCTGCACCCAAACAGAGAAACGGAACATGAAGCAGAAGTGCTCGCGTTGAGTCGCTTTACAAAACGGAGAAGCTCCTGGCTGGCTGTGTTAGTCAGCTGGCCGCTGGTGTACAGCTGAGCGGTCATCGGAAGTGCCAGCGACATACGTAGCGAAGAGACGGTCGCTTACGTCGCAGCGCAACGGCGAAGTGCGTTCGACAGGGCTCCTCGACAGGGATACTCTGGCGCGTTCGTCCTGACACTGAACAGGTGCCCCGTGGGGCGGCCGATGGGCCGACCTGTGCGGCGACTCGTGTTGCTGTTTTGCCGACGCCAAACAGTTGCATCGTCGTCACGGCATTTAGAACGTCGCCCGCGGCCTCTGTAAGGGACCCAGTTACTCCGACAACGCGGGCCCGGCTAGCGAGCGGTTTCCATCTGTGCTGCGTGCCCGTGTCAGTGTCATTGAACAGCCGAGCCCAGTTGATTGTCAGAGTGAGTATCGGAACGCTCGAGTGGGCTTTCCATTGACTGGACGTGAACACCGAGGGCAGGTTGTTGTACGACCACCATCACCACCAGTATCAGCAGCGGTCCAAAACGGAGACGGTTGTTGGATCAGACGAGCCTCCGCACTCCCTGACGGCACTGTCATCGGTGATAGTGCTACTGCGAGACGCATTTTCGCCGCCATCTCGATTGCGTCGTGACCGTGGTGCCAGTGTTAATACGGCTCTCTGCGAAATGTGACCTGTCGAGAGTGGCAAGGATATTTGTGTGACATGTCTGTAGCTTCCACCGGAAGTGCGCCACCTCCGGCTAAGTCCGGTTCTCCCCCTTATACCGCCAGGAACCTCCGTGCCAGCCAGTTCCACATTGACGAAATTACCAACTGCATCATCAGAAACTACGGGAGTGTGAACAGCCGCCAGGGGGAGGACAAATTCATTTGGCTTGCCGATCACTGCTGGACCGTAGTCGATGCCCATCGGATCCCATCGCAGCGTAGCCCGTCGCGTGTTCACGGTTTGTCGTCCGCGTCTTTGCGATCGTTTTCCGGATCTTTGCGGTGTGCCCGGCTGACAGCGCTATCCCAATAAACGCGTTTGAAGGTGGTGCGTCAACGTCCCAATAAGTTCCGAGGCGTCTGCCCTCAGCGCTCGCAGCAGCCGAAACAGCGTCACCCCACTTTTTACTACCAGGGACTGTGCGCAAGTTCTGCTGCATACTACAAAGGTATATGACACAAGCACACCCATTAGACGATACCGTTCTCAATAACGCATCCCGTTTTTTGTCACTTGTTCTACATCTAGTGTAGCCATAATAGCAAGAATACGGATATATATATATATATATATATATGTATATATATAATGATTTCATATTACATAACGGTAACGTTGACGCTTAGCGTTGCGTTGCGGTAACGTTGACGCTGACCGCCAACGTTACCGCAACGCGTGAAAATGTGTTTATGAAAGAAATTGTGGTTGGACGTGCAGAACATCGGCGTTGTCAATATCCGGCCAGCTTTTGGTTTGTATGATCGGGTCTGAGTATATCGTGGAACGATTGTGATTGGTTCGTTTGTAGGGTTCTACGCTTGCAGCCAGGTCACGTTTACTCTTGTTAGGGCCTTATCGAGACGAAAACAACCGCATTCGAGGATAATGCGTGGGATAGTCAGTTTCACCTCGAAGTGTGCCTTCTTAATGAATGAACTGAAGTGTACCGAACTTTCTCAAGGACACATCTGTGTGACCTTCTCGTATTCCAATTGTTCACTCACGACCTTCCGTATCCACATGTTAGACTGTATGACTCGTTGTCATCGTATCTATGGATTCGTATTATTATCAATATTATGATGGCTACAGATCTTCCAACTTCATGGCCTTCATATTGTTTACTGCGCATATCAACGAGTGTCTGAAAACATCCCGAATAGCAACCGTACGTAGCAGTAATCTGAATTTCGGAAGGTAATTTCTGCTAGAAGCCCCTGTCTTCCCTCACTACAGTCGCTATTTGACGCAACCATACAACGAATTCCACCATAAGAATCGTTGTTGCCGTCACAATTGAGCGTGCGTCACCTACGCGTTTACCTGTATAATTAGCTAATAGAGTGTATATAATATTGCTCGCCCACGTCCTGTCGCTGTTAGCGTGACTAGCGTCGCCATGAGAGAGAATACTTCACGGGGCTACTCTGCCTCGTGGATGCCAGCGAAGAATAAAAACGCCCTACTTTTTTTTGCTCGCCACCGATATTCAGTGCAGTAAACGCCACAAGGCAACATGTTTAGTACACCGAGATTGTCGGTTTGTCTTCGCAGCTCAGGCTTGACGTCGTTGGCGTCTGCATGGTTTGACAAATATAGCCAAGGCGGATGGGGTAGCTGACCGATTATCACCCATTGGCCGGATGGTGGACTCTATTTGTCTGCACAAACGCACTTCGTACGCGCCCCTTTGCGCGGCGTCCGATCGATCCGACGCAACACGAAAAGCAGGTCCGGTGTTTCCAATAGGGAGCCGTCCTCCATTTTGTTCAGGTACTTCGACGATGATGATGATGACAGCAACAATCAGCTGGACGGACGTTGACATACCAGGCGCTTGAACAGCTGTTTATATTCACAGTCCGTGGCATGGCGTTTCCTGTAGTTGACATCTGTCCCACGCAAATGCGTCGGGTCGGTCTGCTCGTCCGTCATCTGACGCCTGAGAATACGTCGGCTCCTCCTTTTGTCGATTTGTATGACGTTCGGACTTGATGGCGGCGGTGGCGGTGTGTCGGCGTTGAACCCATACTAAGGCGACTCGTCCACAGATGTCTACAGTGAGCCGAACTGACGACAGCGTTGTTGTTTTGGCGGAAAAATCAAACCTGCTTCCCTACCGCGTCGTCACCGTAATCAGCTACGTCCATCAAGCGGGCGTTGTGTATTAGCTCCGAGCAAAGCATGACGCGCCACTTTGACCCTCGTTCGACACGGCGTCTCGTAAGGAACGGTTTGCGAATAAACGTTTCAAGCGGAGAGCGACCACGAAAGGCAGGACGACCGCGGCCAGGTGAAAACGCGTTAGCAATGTAGTGAATAGTGAAAAAATAAGATGGCCTAGGATCTGCTTGGAGGACGGCTCAATGGATAGGACTCATCTGAATGTTTAGCCATGAGGGTGGTGCATATTTCAGGGTTTGCCGCCCTCACGAGAAATTGAGCATTCATTTATCGATTTTCAGAAAGGTGACTGTCGTAGTGTAGAATAGTGCTTTAGAAAGGCCGGTCTCATTTGTAACTGCAAAACTCTGCGCCTGTAACTGCAACGCGCTATGAAAGGAGATCCATCGACACTGCCGATATATATATCTGTTGAATAATAGAAATAACAATAGTATAAAGAGGAGAAACACATATATCAGGTACATCTTTTAGTTCTTAGATCGGCCTTTATGCCGGACTGACGCAATGCCTCTCAAGGGATTGCTATTCACAATTTAACAGTAGGTTTCTGTAACATGTCCTTTTGCCCAAGTAAGTCGTGTACGAGAGTGGCGCTGTCGTGATATCAACCTTAGATGGGCAAAATGTCTTGTAAAATATTTTTATAACTCGTGAAACGTTTAGAACCTAACGCTTAATAGCTGTTGTAATCCTAAACTGTAAACTCCCGGGAAGCTCCGGTCGAACTTGGTGGTCTCTGGTGCATTCGCATGCGCCTTCCGACCGAGGAGTGTATGGGTATCCCTGCCGTTACACACACACACATATATATATATATATATATATATATGGAGTCCCGTTTTACAAAATAATGTAAAAAGCGCTATCGCGGATGTGTTGACCGATGGTCAGCCTTAAAAAATTTATAATCTCCTGACACATATTGGGACGTCGAATTTCTATACCGCCCAATCATAAATGATGCTCGAAACTGGAAGGCATTTTTTTATAAGAAAAAGTTTTATCTATTCTAAAATTCCTAAATTTTTATTTTAAGTTTTCCGTAAATTGTTTATCCTAAAATGCTCATCTATTTTGTAAAGAACCATACGATAGTCGTTGTGTGATTTTTGACGACGAAGTGGTGTATCAATAACAAAAGACCACCTTGCAACCTTTCTTCGATAAAACTGTCCCGACTTTACTCACGGCCAGCTTTAAACTGATGTGAGTTTTCGAGTTCCAGCATGAACTCAACCGTCCCGTTATCATAAAGGCGGTTATCGTTTGCTATCGGGCTACCGTTTGAATTCTACCAGCCTCAAGGGACCGTTCAAGCAGGACAAGATCACCCTTTGATCGATGTGGAGGCAACTCATTCTATTATACTATTCCGAAATCACGACAACAAACAATAACCGCAAGCAAGCCTAAGCAATTGAGAGTCGTCAAATCATCGCTGTGACATGGCGGATCCGAAGATTAGCGAGTGATGTCCACAACAACCGGCCCTCGACTCGGAACAAAGCTAACCGACAAGAGCCTGTATAAAAAAACCCAACAGACAACTTGAACTGGCAGCTAATATTCTCCTAAACAATAGATAGTTTGGGGGTCGTTGTCAACGCAGCTCCCCCGGGTACCACCACACGGAACTGACTTGTCGCTCGGTCGGCTTCAATAAGTGCTTGGCCGTTGCGAGCTATCTGGACCACCACCACCACCACCACGGTCGGCCGGTTCCCTAAGGAGGTCGTTGGCCGTAGTTTGGTGAAGGTCTGCAGCTGCTCTCGATGACGCTGGTCGGTTGCCGCTTCTATGCGTGCGGGCTGGTCCGTCCTAGACGTCTGTTAAAGGTTTCTTTGGGATTAGCTATGTTGCTGCGTAAATCAATTAAACCACACCGCTGGCCTATTCGCTCCATGGCCTAGCGACGTAATCTTATCACTGGCTGATGTCGCGGTTGATACGGGGAAAAAATTAAGATTTAACACAAACGTGCGAGATCTATATTTGGCGCTATGCCAATAGCGGTGGCGAAGTATTATTCTGAACAAATTTGTTTCCATAAAAACACTCGATTTACATCTATTTCCTGTAAAGCCAGACGGTTCTTGGAGGTCCTTCTTTCTTTAGTCCCTCGCAGGATTTCGTTGTGTCGCGTTGCTACCCGGCTGTGCCATCAGTGCGGCCGTCGCGAAATCAGTTAGCGTTTTCTCCAACCATCTTCGCTGGCTACTAGGTTGAAAAACCTTCCTTCAGCGTTTTTGTACACCGTCCGAACACTTTTTCCTGGTCAGATGACCGTCTCTTTACCCAGCTGGTGTCCTCGCCTGGCCTTCACAATGCGCTCTCCGTCCTAGCGTGGGCCACAGCAAAGAGACAGAGGAGACAAACGGCTTAGATGACGAAATGTTCGTGATTCATGCGCAGTTCGTCTATACACACACATTATGAACTTGTCAACAGGTCTGGTCAGCTCAATCATCCTTATGATAATGCCAACGCAGTGGTACGCTTCGGGGCGTTTCATGAGATATTTACGCACAACTGACACACCAAACCTCTGATCACATTTAGCTGATTTGGGCTGCTCCCACGATCCGACTTGTTGTGGAGTAGCATTGCCAACCGTAAACGGCAAAGTGTATGGGTCGTTCGGCGAAGTCGGTATGTTTTTAAGGCCACGTGTGTAATGTAACCCAGCGGGTTGCTCTAATCACTAAAAACTACCTCCTAGCGTGTGTGCGTGTGTATCATATTCATGTTGATACATGTTATTTATCTCCCGGCTGACGTCACGTATAATTGCGTGCGGTAAAGCACAATGATATGATAGACTATGATATTTGTGTTATGTGTGACTATCGTCGAACCTGGCGGATTTCCTTCTTGACCACTGTTCAGAATAGCCGAGCATTTCGGCCTTTGCTGAGCGTGTTTGATAATGAGCTAACGAGGACCTCGAACGGGAAACTTCGTTCTTGTCTTTTTCTGGTTTTTTGACGTAAGCATCCGTGTATATTGCACACACGTAGATAAAACAGGCTACTCGTCTCTCTCCCTGCAGTTAGCTTAACTATATTATCTGCCCTACTGGTCAGGTACATAAACAGGCTAAGTGTTTACCCTACGTGTTGGCAAATGATAATGCGGCGTCGATTGATTCTGTCCAATTTGTCTTTCCAACTTCGGCCGCTAATGTCACTGTGGTTTTCGCCATGCCGTTTTCTACTTTTACGATGTCTTCCAGTGGCCCGTTACGCTGCCACCGCCAGAAGCGGCGTGATATCTTCACGATGGCCGAAGCACATTCGGCCGTGGCGTTTAGCTTCTCGATAACACACCGGGGAGTCAACATCAACTACAACAGAGAGGTGAGTTACATCTGGCTGAGAATTTCGCTTGACAGTCGTTCGGAATACTTACCACTTCAGTTTGTTAGCTGCGTCGTCTATCAGTCTGTTGTCCGCTAAGTCGGTATCTGTTGCGGGGCACGTACGTGACATTACCCTCATACCAGTTTGTGTTTCTAATGCTCGACTTGTTTCACCTATGCCTAGAAGTTTGTTTCTGATCTACTAGATGGCCGGGTGCTGCTGGTTCTCTATTCAGTTCATAATGCGGGTTTGCTGCTGCAACGCTTGCAAGTTTTACCGGTTTCATTCCGTGCCATGTCAACGTTACTTAGTTTATACGAACGAGCTTATACGAGTTTTTACGAACATCCAAATAGGCAAATGAAGGAATTTTCAATGTTTTAGGCAAGGAACTCGAAACCTAACGGTTTACGCGAGCTTAGCAATTCTCTGACATGGCTAAAGGCTGATCAATGTTTGGGAAATTTTCTGTATAGTTTAATAGTTTTTTAATTAATTTTCAGTGGGTCGAGCAGATTTTTCGCAGTGACCGAAAATCCAAAGTCGGCTAGAGAGAGAATTCACGTTGACACTAGACCCAACGTAAAACGAGTAAATGACAAAACCGTACGGGCTTTAGGAATACCAATTTCTCAACCTTATTCGCTTAAATTTGCATACGCTAACAAGTGTGACCTCACCGTTGACAGTTGCTGGCGATCGTCTGGCGTTCGGGCGTGCGGTCCTGGAAAAAGAGGTTTTTCCGGTTTGCCAACAACGTCCGAAATGGATTCTACCCACAGACTGCGTCCTCGCTCTGGGTCATCCTGGCCGTACTCACGGGTGAGCGCTCCGAGCGACTCTGCATGGTCCGACAAATGTCTTGTAGGACCGCCCACACTCGGGTTTCGCCAATGCAGCGTCGTGTAACTCCCAAAGGGTTCGATGTCGAGCCTTTCGATGTCAAGTAGACAAGTCGACAGTGGCCTGCCATAACTCAATAGATATATAGTGATCTTTGTTTAGCGAACTATAAAAAAATATCGAGTCCTTCAGCTACAGATGCGCGTAATGGGAGCTCAGTTCGGTTGCGCAGTTGCGCTACGTTACATGATATTATCACACATATGCTATTTATTAGGGGAACGGGATTGTTTACAACGCTCGTTCTACAACGTACTGGTAAAATGAACAGTACAAAAGGTGGAACTAGCACAGTATGGATGTAAAGACCCCCAAGAAGGACAAATTTAGGTACTACAGCAATTAGACTTGGATATAAATTGCTTCATTGTAACGTTATTTTCACATCATGAGATCTGATGTTGGCACTGACCTCTACGTTTGATTAGCTGCTCATCTTGTTTCTACTGTGTTTCTGAATAAGTATTTTAACATCTCTAAGTTTGCAAATTCGCCTATGTGCCTATCGCATACATTCTTACCTATCTATTTTATCGCATCAATTCATTCATACCGAGTTGTACTGTACTGGTTTGTAAAAAAATATAATAGGATTAATTATTTAAGGATATATAATCCTATTTATAATAGGATTAATTAATTAAGCCGAGACAGTTATAATCAGTAGAATTACTCGCAGAATTATTATTATTATTATTTTGCACAACATGTCAATGTTGAGGCCAATTTCCTGTAGAAATTTTGACTAATCCGCCCTCTTCCCGAGCTATTGTTCTGCCGGAGGTCGGAAATCGTAATTTGCTTGATAGTGAGCTCCAAGTAGGAAGTGTTTATAGAAACGGAAAGGTCCGCTAGTACCTTATCCTTTATTATATTACATAAAACAAGGACCGCTTGAACTGTGCTGACATTAGAATCAATTTTTCATGTTTGTTTCTTTAAAATGGTGTCATTTGCATCCCCCACTAACTGGTTTTGTCGTTACAATGGCGGTGTTTTATTCTCTTCCTGTGCGTCTTCATGCGGCACTGTTCGACGACGTCTACTCAATATCGCGATGAATTTTTGCAGGCATCCAGACGGCGAGTCAGTTGGATCCGTCGTTCGGGGCGATCCCAGCGATTGCGAGATTCGTGGGGGTGCCTTCCAGAAGTGGCACATTCCGGAGATCCGTTGCCACCTTGGTTCGTATCGTCGAGTAGAAAATGCGTCAGTGCCAGGCATGCTGTAGAACTGGCTGAATGCCTTCCCTTGAATAGAGCGAGAAAAAGAGCTCCGTCGAGCACTGTCGGTGGAAGCGCGTTTTATCGTAACAGACCCGATTCGAAGCATCCTTCAGCCTGTAGGGCTGGATGCAAATAGCCTTGCCCCCCACCCGAGAAAACTTCAAAAGCTACCCTTCTGCCATCGTGGCTTGGTGCATAAATGAAATCAAACGGTTGGTAAGAAGCGGCTGGACAGCGGTACGCAATAAGTGTGCTTGTTCGGTAGATCTTGGGAAAGCATGCGATGGCACTTTTCCGGAACGAAGGCAGAAGTGGAGGCGAGCTTGGGTACAACATGGAATATCGAATTTTTATGTAGATTTCCAGAATTGTGTGTCCATGTTGTTGACAAACCATAAATTTGGTGCGGGCTCTGGACATGTGTGCGTATTTTTTTCCGGCCCGTTTTATTCCTTCGTTGACGGGCACGAAGCTGTTGAAGGCCTCTGAGGTATGCTGTTTAAGTTTTATCGTACACAGGTTTTTTTTTTCGTTTTATGACTAGTGCTGCTATTGTGTTGCAGATATACGGAAGCTGTGTGTGGCTCGTGTGCAGCGGTCTGCGGAAGTACGCCCTAAAGGCGCTGTTTAATTACAAAGGCTGGATGATTGAGACGCGAGGTGGGTTACAGCTTTCCTTCTACTTCTGTACAACAATCAAAGTTCTACGGTTTTTTGAGCAATTTCAGCCGTAGATAGGGACGTATGGGCATACGAGTCACTTTATGCCGTATTTGTTTCTAGTACTTTGTTTGCGTACATTTTCTCTATTTGTCTTTTTTTTATGCACTTCTTATGAATGTTGCCATAATTCTTACATGTATACACATAAAAATTCGGATCCATTGAGTTATAGATTGACATGAAAAAACATTAAAGGGTAACATAAAGTATGCCAGTACCTTCTTCCGCGCTATGGTCAGCTCCTCGTGGAAGGTTCATTAACATGCCATTTTTTCGTTGACCTATATCGTTTGTGACAAACAGGGGCGCGAATTTCGTTGATGACCCGCCTGTGGATGACTGGAGTCAAGCTACTGTCTGGATCTTCTCCACGACTGTTTTCGTACCAGGGCTGCTTACCCAAGCTGCCCGTGCCACGTGTGCAGGACACAATGGCCAGGTACAACAAGTGGGAACATGTGAAAGTACTGTAATGGCGTTGCGTAACGTTACGATACACTTTTAACTACGTTAACTGTCAATAAATGTAAATCTGCAGGTATTTGGCGTCAGTAGAGCCCCTGGTGGGCGTCGAGGAGTATCAACGTCTTGAGAAGCTCGCAGAAGAGTTTAAAAATACGATTGCGCCCAAATTGCAAAGGTGAGTTGAGTTTGAAGACACTTGTCTTTTGGTAGGAGTTCTTACAAGGCGGAGAATTTAGATAGATTTTGGACACGCTTTTGTAGAAGAAGATGTTCAAGGTTAGAATTGACATTCTGCCCAGCAGAGACACGAAAAATCTGACTGTACCGTTGGATATGCTGCCAGAATTTTTAACTAAAATGTAGGCAACATTTTTGTTTTATTTCAAACCGTTTTCAGGAAAGATATTTACTGAAAGCTTTTGCCGCTTGGAATAATGAAACAAAACGATCCAAAACAACTCGACGTTATTAGGTTTCACGAAAAAAGTGTCAGAACATTTCCTAAAATTACGAGTTCTATAAGGTCAGCTGAGTTTCAGATCTCCTTGTTGGCATTTCGGTTACAGATATCTCTACCTTAAATCGTGGTGGGCGTCGAACTACGTATCGGACTGGTGGGAGGAGTTCGTCTATCTCAGAGGTCGGGGACCCCTCATGGTTAGTCTGTGTCCACTGTTTAAATGCAGATTCGCTGTCGTTTTTTACCCCAGTTCTTGTAACATCCTCAAAGTACTGGAGTTCTGATTGTAATCTAGAGTATTCTCGTAACCGGTAGATGTTGCCTTACTCAACACATCAACCTTACGTCGTGCCACCTCTTGAATCTTTACTTATTTCAGACGTATTCCAACTTCTATTGTTTGGACCCTCTAGCCTCTGTCACCAAGAATCAGGCCGCACGAGCTGCAAACTTGGTATAAAGATATGATGTACTCAATGCTCTCGAAATCGATTTTTTCTAATGGAGCTGTTAAGCTAGTCACATTTATTGAATTCCTCTCTGCTATATTCAGTTTACAATAATTGAACAAGGGGTTCCTGGCTTTTCATAAACATTTTCGTTCTATGACATGACCAAGCTCCACGGTTTAATACGGATACGCATACTGATGCCTTCGTTCTTCGATACGAATGTTCCGATGTTTACTTCATTCATACAGACGCACGCCGCGCTAATCTTCCGGCGTGCCATCGACGTGCAGTTGCTTCATCCGATCATGATGAATGCCCTGGTCCCATTGTGCAGTCATCAATACGAAAGGATGTTCAATACCACGCGAGTACCTGGATTTGAAATCGACCGGTAAGTCCTATTGGTTCATGCCCTTGTGGCAATCTTCGGGAAAGTAGGCCGTCGTTGGTTCTCGTATAGTGCGATATAGAAAGATCTATATAGTGTACTTCTATGTGGGTACGCGGCCCTTATAATGGCGAAATGTGCAAAAACACTATAAGTGTCAGGGTATGACCAGGTAACGATGCATGTCGTACGATCATGGCTTTCTGACAGCCTAAGCAATATGTCGGCCACTGACGTCACGGAACTATCAGAAACTATACATCTGAGGACGATTGCTACCTCATGGATGGATCTTTTGTGGAAGTAGAGAGCGAAATCCGGACGGGCCATTTGGCCATAAGTCCGCGTGGCGTATAATTAATGACTGGCGTTGTGTGCGGTTTTCAGACTCCAGCATCTCGTCGATTCCACGCACATCTGTGTGATGCATCGCGGCCGGTATTACAAGGTCCTGACACATTTCAATGCCAAGCTTCTTTCACCCGCCGAATTGCAAATACAGTTCGAAAGGTATGTACAGGTGTCACAAACTAACAGACGGCTCATGGCAATGGTACGGCCTAGACACGTAAAATGATTACAACCTTTAACTATGTTAACGTATTACTTGTGTGGATTTTTTTATTGTGTGTTTACCGATAACATCTGCCAGTAATAACTAATTGTTCGGCTATTGTAGCAATCTGATACGAGTATGTTATAGCGGAGTGTGGCTTTGGCATTTCTATTCGTTTTGGTTCGCTTATGACCTGATAGTTTTGGCATTGGCGTGGATTTCAGGAACGATGTCTAACGTAGTGACGTGCTCTTGTTTGCCTGTTGTGTGTATTCCATAGGATCTTACGTGATCCTAGCGAGTCAGGAGATGAGCGCTATCTCGCAGCACTAACTGCAGGAGATCGGGCGATATGGGCGGAAACGCGTGCAAACTGTTTTCGATTAGGATTCAATAGGTATACGAAACATGAATTTGAAAATTTTTTGCCGGAATTGCCTGTTCACGAGATCCGAAGTTTTCGCTGCAAAAATGTTAAAGGAAAATGCCAAATCACAGTACCGACATTGTTGTACCATGAGTTAGTTGTACATAGTTCATGGTATACGTAAAGTATCAAGGTGTTTTATGCTGCCTTTATTCTATTATCGATATTACAACTATGTATATGTTTTTTTATTCGTTCACGAAAGAGGATCTTGGCTGTGTTTAGTTACCTAGGAGACATTAAAGCATCCAGGTTACAGTGGGCAATTTTCAGTTGACAAGTAGTAATAATAATTGATAAATGTGGAAATTTAACTGGCCAAAGCTAATGATGGTGAATCCAATGTTGATTATTCTACAAAGCTTTGATTTCGTTTTTTTATGAATACGCACTCAACAGCTATTAGACGCTTTTCTCAGTTTAAATAACCAGAACAGGTGCTTCTCAAATGTACGGTAAATAACATACACAAAAGAGGGTGGCTGAACCTAGAGTACTGCTTCGATATTCGAATATATCCATGCAGTATTCACGAGGCTTACCTATACTAAGCTTTTGAGTACACTATAGCCAACCGTGGCTGCTTGACCATCGAATATGGCACCCTGCGCTTCGCTACCACAGTCTACATAACATAGTATAGTATACTGATATTTATATTCATGAACCTTTCCCAATGCTTTCTGCTTTGAATGTTTTCGCCCTTTGTATATCATCATCGTTGTCGTACAACGAGTTGTCTTTAACTGCGGCTCTACGCTATTGTAAATTTCGGTGACGTGTGCTCCTCAGAATATCGCTCGATGCAATTGAATCCTCAGCATTTGTCGTTGTTCTGGACGATGAGGCGTACGAGTACGATCCTGAGAATCCGGAGAAACTGAATCGCTACGCCAAAAGTCTTTTGCATGGTAACGGATACAATCGCTGGTAAGCTGCTGTCGACACGCATCCTACCGCTGTTCGGTACAGCTGTTCGAATGTGGCTATGAAAATTTAGTACATTCATTTGCTCCATGGATGGGTCAGTTTGGCAATGTGGCGGCACCACTACGGCCACCTGCGCGGACAGTGAGTTAGTACCGTGGGACGATGAGGAGCTCATATGTGTCAAATGTGTTCGTGTGTGCTTTAGGTTCGATAAATCATTCAGTCTGATCATTGGTGCCAATGGAAAGGGAGGATTCAACGCGGAGCACTCGTGGGGCGATGCTCCCGTCATGGGCCACCTATGGGAAACCGTCATGCATAGTGTAAGTGATTTACACTGACCGTTCTAGAATGGCCTATTTTAAAACATATATGTTTGTATTTGCTGGCAATTTTTACTAAGCAATTCGTTCATCCTTTACGTATCCAACCGTGTTTTTTGTATTTTTTGCAAATGTATTATGAGACAGACCTAAGGCCGTTTTTTTTATCATGTCTGTCATATCTATTTCATGAATGTACTCTATATTGCTAAATGCTGTAGAATAATCCTTAAATGTGTATATTATATACATTAGATATGTAGCGAATCTAATGTGTTTAGCTAATGTATGTGTTTAGTTCAGTTCATTTAAGAGAGTTAGATACACATCGCACAGAATCGGTGCTAGTTGGATTCATTTATAAAGCAGATGCAAATCGTGTAGAAATTATGTTAATTTGGTTGACAAGAGCGTCACATACAAGCCATATAGAATCGATGGTTGTTTTTCATCTTAAAATGAAAATCCTGTTGCAAGACATTGAATCATTTCGGCGCTCTAAGTCAGCGTTCTTTTCGAACGTTGCAGGATCGCTGCCTATTAAAATATGATGCGGATGGAAACACTATCGACTACATGATTACTACAAAGGTGTGTACAGACACGTGTATTGTATGAAACTGTTGCATTATGTTCTCTATGTGGTTTTCATGTTGTTGCACGATATCGTTTGATCTGTTTAGGAAACAAGAGTTACTCCCCCAGAGCGATTGCGGTTCCATATCACGTCGGCCTGCCTCAATCAGATGCAACTCAGCGTAACCAAGGTAGGTCGAAAAACGTTTGAGACCATTAGCAGATTAATGCAGTAATGTTTCGATAGGCCCACACACCTTGACAAATCTTTAGAAATTCTGTCGTTTAGTGTATGCCGTTCAATATAGTAACTGTTAAGTGGCTGAACATATGGAGACGATGTAAGGGACAAGACATGTTTGGCTCATAGATAGACAGCAGCGCAAATTTGAGATCCTCGAAGTGTAGAGTGATTGCACATGTTCAATTAAATATCTTCAAACATAACTGAGAACGGCGTTTATCTATATTATGTGTGCTTGTAGGCGAGATCCCTTCTGGAGGATTTGGACCTGCAGGTTGTTCGATTCCAGGACTACGGGAAATCGTTTATCAAACAGCAAAATCTATCACCTGATGCCTATCTACAAATGGCAATTCAGTTGGCAAACTTCCGCGATAAAGGTACGCATCGTTAACGATTTTCCAGTGAGTTTTGAGTTCACTTCCGTATATATATATATATACAGGTAGATAAGTATTTTTAGGGAGGTAAGAAATGCCGTTACATAAGCCTTAACACCCTGTTATTAACCTTCGCCCCCACCCAAGACTACAGTTGATTGTGTCGGCTTGATCTAAGGACATGAGTCCGTTCGGTTGTCGGTGTGTAGGTACTTTCTGTTTGACATATGAGGCAGCAATGACGCGTCTGTTTCGAGAGGGCCGAACGGAAACTGTTCGGCCGGTGAGTCGGTGGTCGTGCGATTTTGTTCGGTGTATGGCCAGGCAGGATCTGTGCAACGAAGAGAAGAGGGCAATACTCAGGGTAGCCTGCGAGGAGCATGTTCGGTAAGAGCTTCACTAAGAACCGCACACGCAACGGATTACGCAAATACTAGTTCTTTCGGTACAGAAACAAACGGTATATTTAACGTTTATTACGATAAATTCTCAATCACTGTCAGCCGCGGTAAAGTACTGTTTACCGCAGAAGGTTATCGTTGTTAACATTGGTAGTTGCCGCCTATTGTGGTAAGTTGTCGTTTACCACGGCGAATTATCATTAGTTATCATTAATTATCATTAGCGAATTATCGAAAGTACGAGCAATGAGCTAAATTAGGAATCTTGTTTTTCATATTATGCGAATTTTTCGCATTGTTTCGCGTTTTCGATGGGGTCGCCGCTCGTATCACCGATATCTATCGACATGACGGTGCTTCAGAGTATAGCAGAAGCCAGTTTCAACAATCTGCTTTCCGATTATTGCTGTATATCTATTTCAGAGCGTACCAACGAGCAATGCGTGGGGAAGGCATTGACCGGCACTTGTTCTGCCTTTACCTCACCTCAAAATACCTCGAGCTAGAGTCTCCGTTCCTTCGAGAGGTGCTAACCGAATCTTGGAGACTTTCCACCTCGCAGACTTCGTGCAACCAGTCTGGCTACTGGGACTACGACTCACAACCAGAGTTCATCTCCGCGGGTTAGTAGATGCAAGTTTTTTTACATTGTGTGGTCTTTTTGTGCAGTCCTTCTGTGCAGCAGCTGCGACAAGGTTCTGTGAACTTCAATAAAAGTGCAGTCAAAATTGCCTTACTCACCGAGGCCATGGGACAGCAGACATTACTCACTTGAATTGCGACAGTTAACACCTGCTTCGAAAACGTTACGCACAAATGTACAGCGCCCAGGCTGACATTTAGTCTGTCTAAATCTAGAAAAATAGTTACCGGCCTAATGCATATCACGGCATTTATGCCGGTTTTTATTTTTGTCATAGGCGGAGGATTTGGGCCTGTAGCGAAGGACGGCTATGGAGTGAGTTATATGATCGTCGGCGGAAATTGTTTTTTCTTCCATGTTAGCAGTCGGAGGTGCTCGGTCGATACGGTGGGTTTCTTACGTAAGCGAATACTAGACTAAACGTATATTTAGATATTCCAAAGTGAATCACAGTTTTTAGTTTTATTTGTATACTTATTTTTTCGCGACGATATATATATATAAGTCAACGTGTTTATCTGTGCCTTTATTTTTTAACCATTTGGCTCCCTCAATTTCAGAATTCTACAAGATTTTCCAAGCACATCGTGCAAGCACTCCAAGATATAAGAGCTCTCTTCGACTAACATCTAACGCTTGTCATCCAACATTGAACCTATAGAAAGGTTTAAACTTCGGCCCAATAAAAACGAAAATTCCAAAGCGGCTTATCGATCCTATTACATGCGCATAATGTTTCCCAGTCGTTTGCTAGCATGTAGGCCGAGGTGAGTGAGCAGTCGCAAAAGTGCTGTATGGATGGTCTCAAAGCGTCACATGGGTCCCACCTCCGCAGAGCCGGTCAGTTGGACTGAAAACGAGAGTACATGAGCATCGCGTCACGCTGCCGTATTTACCAACCCGCGTCCTTACACGCAACCTGTCCCCTACACGTGCACTAAGACACTCATAGTGACGGCGGTGATGAAACATTTTGGTAAAAAACACATACTTTTCATAACAGCGTTCCTTACTTTTTACTGTTTACAACTTCTGTTGTAACGTCATTTGTGTTCTGAAGATGAGGATAGACGGCTGAAAGGCAGCGAGTGGTGGTAAGTCGAACAGCTTAGTACTTCAATTTGTCGTTTTATAAGCTATGGCAAAAAAAATACGTACAAGCATGCCACACCGCGTATTCTAAGCCGCCAGCGGTAGCAAGGACGGCACTCACGGTAGCAAGGACCTACGAATTTTGCTAGTTGACAAGAAACTGTCTCAGCAACGAGAGCATTACTACATTTCGAGCACAACTTCACCCCAAGGAACTTCAGGCCTCAAAGCGCTGTTCGCTCGATTTCTCACGAGACGGACGCATCGCATGGCAATGATGACGAAAAGATGTGATGCGACGCGGAAGTTCAAAGGCAATTTTTCCAATATATTTTTTGCCTGAGAACTGCCGATTGTACAAATACACGATACTTCTGTAAGATTATAGTGTGTTCACTTCAGCGTGGTGCACCAACTCGAGCATTGAGCAGGGTGGGCGAAAACGGCTTCCGGGATCACCCTTTCCTGTAGCATAGATCGTTAATAGTCGTCGTTACCGTCACAGCGCTGTGACTTTGAGAGCTGAACTGCTTCTTTACGGAGCGTTCGGTTTGTGTTACTGTAGAAATGCGGTTGCGCGTATGTCAAGGTCATTGTAATTGCGAAGTATAAATTATTTGAGGGCCAGTTTACTCCGCACAGCGCCTCCTATGAAGTTCGTAAGACGTACGGGGCTATATATTCCATGACGGTATTGTGAGAAGAATAATCAGCGGAAGAATAAATCGGATGTTGCTGCGGTTGTCTCCTGCTAGCCGGGTGCCGGCCCTATATATATATATATATATACGTATATATTATATGTATATTATAAATTCTGCAAAGTAAATAATGAAACTGTAATCGAATACAGTTTGGAGATAGTACAAGTGAACAATGGACATGGTGATTGAAGATTTACGAAAACAAGCTTTAGATTTATCCCAAAATATAAAGAGAGTGACCAAAATTTCACCGAAAACTAAATTTCCCTTAAACCTTTTCTTGTCACCCTTTGGTGTACCACATTGCATTGAACAATACACGAAAAACTTCTTTTTAATATATGTGTCTACTTTACGTGCATATATATATATATATATATATATATATATATATATATACACGTAATACGTTGCTTACTTGTGATAATGTTTCCCTAGTGGTATCGTAACACCACTGCATCAAATATAGTTACGGCTGGTACGAATTTTGCCTAAACAATAAAATCTGAGAGAAATTTTGTGAGATATCATCTGTCTCGGTATAATCTAGCGTTTCATGACCCAATAAGTTCGTTACGGACGACCAGTTGAATATGCACACTCTCGTTTTTGACATTATTCGATTATATTTATTCCAAACCTTCCAAAATAGCAGTATTGCCTCATACCGAATGTCGGAAAAATGTATTAATAAAAAGTTTCGCCGTATAGCTAGGCGGTGAAAGGCTACAACGCTTTTCACTCGGCAGCGGCGAGAATAGTAAAAGAAGACGGAAGGCCTGCGTAGAAAGCGTCCCGCCCTTCAACAAAGCGTCGACAGAAACAATGGTGATTTTTTATTTTCATTTGAGAAGTTTGTATACATACCGAGGATTGAGATCGGTCTCCATGGGCGGACTCGCCAAGTATCTGTGCTCGCAATCCTATTCGGTCCTTCGCATGTCCGTCTTGCATTTGAGAGTCGGCGATGTCGTTGGTGAAGTTGGCGACAGTAATAGTGATAAAAAAATACCCTGGTCAAGATGCAGTCGCTCCCTTGGTTACATCGCTTTATGTTACGACGGTGCGACAGTGATTCAGCTGTGATGGCCAGGGCGAATCTCGCCAGTCGGGCGAGCTCTGCGCAAGGGGTAGGTGGCGGGCATCGTTGCTCGAATGCCCAGCAAGAACCTTGCATAGGCCTCATTAGGCCTCGTGGAAGTACGTGCGTGGTTTGAGCACGCCGATTGTCGTTCAACGACAGGAACACTCGTGTAATTTGTCCGGCATACAGGATATGTATGTAGTGGAGGTGCACGGAAATGAAACTGGGAAGCACACGTGCAGACGCGTATGCAGAGTGAGATAGACATGTACAACATATTAACACACCCACCTACGACAACCGAGAACTCTGTATGAAAAACATTCCGATGGCGAAACAAATCTCAATGTGAAGGCTATTATTAACTGAAGAAATAAAATGCTCCTTTCATTATAAACGGGTTTTTGTGTCCTGATTATCGGTGGCTCGAGCAGGTTGGCCTAGATAGAAACGGATTTCCGGTCTACCGAGTCTGTTGTAATACCGCGCGCCGCTGCGCCTTGTAGGTAGTATGGTAGTTTTAGTTTGATTAGGAACTCCTTACAATGACACTTTAAATCGTCAGATTTTAGAAGGTACTAGTAGTGAAGGCAAAACATAAAAGAAAATATAAGTGCGTAAGCGATTCAGAAGACTGACTTATGCTAATACAATACTATAGTAGGTAGTACGACGAATAAGATATTTACGGTCTTCATTCTTTATGTTACTATTCAACGTTTTGTCGTTTTCGCAAGTGGCCTGTAAAGCTGTGACACGACGAATTACGGTTACAGTCAAGCTCGCAGGAATTAACCGTTTATTAATCAAGATGTTGGAATAAAAATCGTATAGAGGTGATATTGAGCGCTACCTAAAGTCGGTCAATACTTGTTGATGGCACCAGCTTGCCTTAACTTAATCCGATTCCTTAGTCTGAAGATACCTTCAGACGAAGGTGGGCCGTGCGTACAGTTGGTGCGAATAAGTGAATAAGCGAAGTTTTGTATGAAAAGCGAAATTTCACCAGAACAAAAACATTATTCTGTAGATTGTCGAATTATGCGAGACGCTATGTGAGTGTGTTGGGCGATGAATCAAAACCTCCACCTGCTTTGGACAACCGTAGAACTAAACAGGGCTTTAGGCTTTTTGCTTGTGTCTGAAGTGCTTCTATCGGACAGAGTCCTGTTAACCTCGTCTGGTGCGACAGAAGAGTCTTCCTCAAAAGATGCACGCAAATCCGTGGAGCCTTCGAGGTTCCCGGAATCACCTGGCGCCAGACCTTCTGCTTGGCTGTTCTCCTCAGCTTCGTCCTAAAATTTAAGTTGCATCGAACAACGGTTTCTTAGACTTTTTTTTTATAGAGCAGAGGTGCCGATTGTGAAGGCGTTTGCCATATTCGCGGGAAAACCAAATCATGCCAACGACAAGCGAGAGGTTAGGAAATGTTTTTAACCTTGAGAGCAGGCGAGAGGTGAACCAGGTCGAGCAGATGCGCTAACGAAGTTCTGCTAGTAAAGAATTTGTTTACCACAATTTACCCGTAATCCTTACCGAAAATTTACGAGTGTCGATCAAAGTTGGTACGCCAACCACCATGTTAATTGAGATATGCGCTGCTAATGGCCCGTCTATATTAATCGAAATATAGCGGCAGGGGAGTTGACACAAACAAATAATTTTTCGTAGAATGTACAGAAGAGTAGGCGCGTCCAGCTTTATCACGGATATGCTCTGATTTTCGATATTGCGACGAAGTGTCACGCATTTATTCAAAAATTCATTAGCTCAGAAGCGCACCAGCTTCACATCGCACGCGACTATCTTAGTGCTTCGTTTGAGTGGTCTGACCATGGCGATCAACTCAAGTCAAACCGGATTCTGAAGAACAATTACGCGACATTTTTCGTATGTTGCACTGCGAAAATCTATCTTGTGAAAATCAGTGTCATCGTGGGCTTCTAGAATGTACAATGCCGTCACATTTAGATTTAAGCAGTCCGTTCTCAAGCCAGTTGTGTCTATCTGGAAAAAGCGTCCATCTGACACGAACAAGCGAGCCAACAGGTGAAAATCTCATTCAAACTCTCACGACGCAAACCTTTTCGGTTGGTCCGTATGCACCGCCGTCACTCAGTCCTTGTTCCTTTGGCGTCAGCAGCTCCTCAACCCTGTCAACGCTCCAGCAATCGTCGCCTTCTGGATTATCACCTTCTACGCGTCTTCCGTCCATCCTCATATCTACGGCCGATGACCTGACGCCTTCGATCTGGCCGTAACCTTCCTTCGATTGTCCACTGGTAGATTCGCACAGGCTTGTTCCTGGCCCTTGGTGCTCCGCGCCGTCAGTCCACGAGTTCTGAAGCACGATGACTTGTTGACAAAGAGCTGACATGCATCGTAATTATCGCCATCGCCAAGAACGAACGAGAGCCGGAGGCCAAATAAAAAAGGCCGAAAAAAGCAGAACCGACCAGCGCTGTATGTTCCTGTGTTATCTGTTTTTCGTTTCGCAAGCGTTCAACGAAACTCGGATTTATTATGTTTTTATAATACTGATGTCATAGGAATATCGCGTATACAAGTACAACTCGCCAAATATAACACTCTTAGTTACAGCAAACTGAGCTGTGCTCAGGCAAAGATTTCCACCCGAAACCACAAGCTCTTAATATGCAGCTTTCGGTGCAACCATCATCGTTATATGTAGATGTGCTGTGAGATCATGGGATGCTGCTCCATTGAGTACCGGCAACGTCCAGGTGCCACTACCGCTAAAAAATATTTGATTGAATAATGCTTCAGTCGAATTGGAAGTATTCGCACATTGATGAGTTGACTCGTCACGAGAATTTCGAATCGAGCAAAATGACAAAGCGTGGTGTTGGTATGTTATTGCTAAGACGTATTGTTTTTATCGGCTTATCCATGTCTACGACCTGTTGTCAGCATTCCCCAATGTCAGGAACTACGAGGCTGTATTATTAAACTTCTCCAACAGGGTTAGAACAAAACGAAACATCTAGTCAATGGCAGACGCCACATTATACCTGCACCCCAAGCAGCAAAGAGCCCCGCAGACAACACCGAAGTGCTCCTAACTCCGCGGAGCCGAAAAGCCAATAGAAACTCCTCATCGACCTTGGTTGAAACCGGAGGTTAATAGCCGCAGCCCTCGCATGGGCCAAGTTAGAGCGGCCAGCCTTCAGAGTTAACTACCGGAATACCTTACACCTTGCCATACAGCCTGCGGTATGCAGAAGAGTTGCTTTTGGAGGAGTACAAGGTGACCGACTGCTTGATGACGTAGCGATCGGAATATGTACCCTTTAGGTGTTGCCCATCCAAGCCACCCAAACTGATGCTCGTGTCTCTTCCAGTTGCCACCCGAGCGCACCAAGCCACCAGGCTCCACTTTTACGTAGTACCCGATAGCTCCTAGTCGCACTTAGCATCTGTATAGCTTAGGAGAACCGACTTTGCAATAGAAATGTTCAGCTACGATGAAGTTTGCAGAGGGTACGGTCAACTCTGGCGGTTACGATGAATTATTATTATAACCACGTCTCAAAAATCATGTGGATGGCTATACTTGCTGCTTCGCTATTCATCGGCAGCTGTGTTCCTATACCACCATTATTACCTGAAGGTTCACTGTCGAGCAGAAGCCGTCGATAATCTTATCGATGATGCCATCCCGTGGGTCTGCGACAATCCCTGACGCCAGGCTTCCTCGTCTGATCACCTCGGCCACGCGCGATTGCGCTCCGGACCGAAAGTCAACACGTTTTGAAAAGATCTTCACCTGCTGGGTGAAGTACAAGTGATACTCGTATTTACATGCACTTCTACCGGTAAGATAAGCCGTGTACTCCCTATAGGGACTTCTGCCTACTTTGATTGACGCACCTTGATTGAAATTACTTCTCAAACACTTACCTGGCTTTCTTTAGGCTTGTGCGAAAGATTACTGAGCGACCCGATCTTCGACGGAACGTCGCGTCGATAAGGAATTTTATGTTTGGGCATCTAAAAATTGTAGAAACGAACACACACAGCCAGCATCATAATTGTAGAAAATCTAAGATTATATATATATATATATATATATGGGCTTTCGAATAAGTATCATCACAATACATTAGAAATTTCGGACTCGTACTTTCTGCAAACGTTGCAGAACGTCTGCAACAAAATTGTGTTCTGGTCATTCAAAATTCGCCGGCGGTGTTCTATACTTACCCTGAAACTGCCCTGCCGTGACCTATAAGTGATATTCTCAAGTG